>JAQFXY010000744.1:0-17818 GCA_034693865.1 Ceratophysella sigillata | reverse complement strand
AGGAGATAGTGTACATACATACATACATACATCCAGACATCCATCCATACAAAGTAACGATTTTATGTAAATGGATATCGTATAATATTATTAGTCAACCACAATCTGATGAACTGAAGCCTATATGGCTCACTTTTTACCTATAACGGGCTTATTTTGTAGTGTATGTATGTGTATGCATTTTTCTTTCAGTCGAGGCTTTCATTAAACTTTCGCTTGATTGTCCTAAATTCAGTTATGACAGGCTCAAAACACGTTAAAGGAACAATTTTCCGTCGAAGTTGTAACCAGTTCAGTTACACCGAGCAGTGCTTGGTACTGATTCTTGGACCAGCTAGTTTCATAAAGTCACCTAGAGCATAATCTGAAAGTGAACATAGCAAATGCGTTAAGGCTTTCCTGGCCCTGTGGTACTGACTGGCCATTTTGTTGTGAGCATGTGAGTACATCCGATACTTTACTTTATATACTTGATGCATTTGGTTTGCAAAATAAATTATAATAGGATCCTTGATCCGTATTTAAGGAATCAAACCAAAGTGAATAAGTTCGAACATTAAATAGATTCTACAGAGCAGTGCTTGCCAAATTTATAAGGTGATAAATGATAAAACAAAATTGCAGCCGCCGTTGTACTGTGAGGCGAGTAATTCTATGTACTCGATTCCGTCAGACGCAAAAGCATGGAATTTGTACACTATTTTAAGTAGTTACTAAATAAACGAGCTGATTACAATATTATCAACGTAAGGCTACGCCAAACGTGATTTATCTATGGGTAACTAGATCATCTTTGTAGCTTGTAGAACTGCTGGTCTGCTCTTGTGCTGCTAAATAATCTATCTCTTCGAACTGTTTCTCAAAATCAAGACTTAGTTTTTAACGGATTTGCTCAGATCTATTTGGCCCTTTTTTATACAGCGTGGGTGGCACAGACGACACATACCGAAGACGCTCAAATCGATTTGCCGTCCAGATGGCGATGGATGCGTATAGCTACACTTTGGTCGAAATCAGGTACAAAAACTTTCTGGACTTTACTATTGTTTGTATTGCTTTGAGACAGAAGTCAAAGTGAATTTAGTAAGAAATCGAGAATCAGCGAAGTAAATAGTTTTGCTGTTTATTTCTGTTTTTGTAGTAACCATAAACCCTCGCCTCGATGTAATAATTCTGATTCACCCGCTTCTCCGCCACCTGCATGTGCCTCAGCAGGACCTCGTCATGCTATTCCACTCATTCCAAATAGTGCAATTGTTTGTACGTCAGTAAAAAAGGAGTACTGTCGTTATGTGGCAACTTCCAAAACACCAAACTTCGAGGTATTGTACGAGGGATTTAATAATTCCAGACCACCCGGAGCAATAAGGATAACCGAAGCACACTTCATGTTTTTAAGCCAAAATAGATGATTTAAACTTAACTCCTTATTTTTATGTAAATTGCAATTATTTTGCGTGTAAAAATTCAAATAGGTTTAAATTGATATTCTGTTAATTATTGTCTGATTCTTCTGATGTAATTTTTACTTATTTTGGATGTTATAGTATTAGCACCGTGGCTGCAGTTTAAATGTCAGTATCAACATTTTATTTGAGCTTAAATTTAAAACTAACTCTGTTTTTAAAGTTGGTTGTATTTTTATTGAAGAAAATTAAAACTTATTTTCCAACTATGAAAACACTGAACCCAGCCAGAAATGGTAAAACTTACGTACTACGTATACCGATGATGATTTTGGTCTTGACTCAATTCTCAGACTCAGACTAATTCACAAAGTCAATAATAAGAACCACGGTCTCGAAGCTGTCAGCATTGCTGGTTAGCGGACTAAACCAAGCCGTGTGTCCGTCCGTAGCAGTGGTTGAAGACGGAGCAAAAGGAGTTTCTTTGCACATAGCCTGAGCCAGCACATACGTAGCCTGCTTCACACAAAACAGACACTTACAGATGAGCATGATTAGAACGTGATAGGTTAAGATACTCGACGAAGAAAGAAGCACACAGGCGAGTGTTGGGAGTCCGATCCGGTATTCACTTTAGCCTAACATGGATAATGAAAATAGTACCATTGTCCGAGCATTAAAGAAGAACCGACTTTCCCCTGAGATAGCACTACGAGTAATTCGAAAAAAACTGTGTTTGCGCAATAGAGTATTTTACTACCACCTCGACGTGTTTTTCCCTCCGGTCAATTCTCCAAATAGACTCACTTAATAATTTAGATAATCCAAATGCTACAGTATCGCTCGTAGGTAATATGTATGTGCAATGTGAGGGGGCTATCTTTCAAATCCCTGATCCATGGATTAGATTCTTCAAAAAAAAAAACTTAATCATTTTAACGTTTCTTTTGAAATGACTTCGGTCTTCTTTGTCAACTGAATAGTGATCGTTGATCGTGAGTCGATACAAGAGAATAACATTCTATGAGTGTCTATATTAAATATCGTCCTTATTCGATGTCCCATGTCCCTCAACTTGACGGACGAGCAGCGAGACTTTGAAATATTTTAATTAAAATGTAAATCTATCAATCAACTGGGCCGTCACGTCGTCTTCGTAGCTAACATGCTGTGCTCATACTAAGCAAGTTTTCTAGGATTTGTTTCTTCGAAAACTTAGCAGAAACTCGTCTCGAGTCTCAAATAATGTTTTTATGAAACTATTGGGTCCATGTCGATTCCGGAAAAACCTAAACCGGAAAAGCCTAAACCGGGAAACCTAAACCGGGAAAGTACCTTAACCTGGATATACTTTTCGTATATTCTTCTATCTAGTTATCTCTCCAACATCTTTTTGACGAACTTCTTAAAATTGTTGTTAAGTTAGGTTAGGTTTGTGGATATGCCTCAGGGGTTTCGGCATCCCTAACCTAATCTGATTAAAATGAAACTGTTGACATTAACGCTTGGGTAAGTCTTATTCATTACTTCAACTCTTTACTTAATTTATCTAAAGTACTGCTCGGCAGAAAACGTTGAAGCAGAACGCAATAAAGTTACTGTTTCTTGAAAAGGTTCACCAACCTTAAGCTAATTGCCAAAAGTAAGAAACTGCTATTAGTTTTATACCCTGTTATTTAGGACATGAATTCAATATTATCTATTTTATCAGGACTCGTTTTATTAAAGATACGCTGTTGCTTGTTGCGTTCGACTGTCAATTGGCATGCTACTATAACGAAAAGATCGACCGATGTAAGTATTTACGTATACACATAATAACAAGATTCGTGATCTAACAGAAAAGAAAATAAGGTCATCATTCTGTCGTCCGTAGTTGACTTGCTTGTTTGCCAATGACACTTTTTCAAAGTTTTTCCGGTTTAGGTTTTCCCGGTTTAAGTAATTTCCCGGTTTAGGTAATTTCCCGGTTTAGCTACTTTCCCGGTTTAGGCTTTCCCGGTTTAGGCTTTCCCGGTTTAGACTTTCCCGGTTTAGTTTTTTCCGGTTATGCCCTGCTTCCATTACAGCCTATTAGTCGCCTTGGAGAGACCAAAAAACAATGTGAATGGAGAAAAGCTTAGGGCTGGCTTATACGTATCAAGTGGTAGAGCCACTAGCAACTTTCCGGTAAACGGTTAGATGCTGGTTCGATCCCAGCTGCAGCTGTAACATTCCTAACTTTTTCTCCTGATTCTAGACCACAAAGTAGGGGTCTGCTTATAAAACCATACGATCTTGAATCATGAACTGGATGAAATCAAGCGAAGTTGCTTAAGCGCGTTTAGATTGTAAAAAAAAACAAGATGTAATGTGTTCCGAGCCTATCGGATGAGAACCAGTTGAGATTTTAAGGAGGGATTGGTCGAATCTATTCAAATCCAACACATAAATACACCCAAACATCACAATGTTTGGGTGTATTTAGTTAATTCAGCTTACAACTTAGAAATTCGAGGAAGATACCCAAATTAGCTGAGTTAGGCGTGGTAATTCTCCATTCTCCCGATGGAAAATATTTGGTTTCTAGTCCCAATCCCAATTAGAGAAAAATCATAATTAGTAATCATTTAAATAAAGAAACACGTTTTACGAAATACGAGTTAAGAGAGAGAGTACATGAAGCTCCCTCCAATGTCTCACTAGCAAGCCATAGTAGCCTAATGATTCATACAGGATTGAAATATCAAACATTTGTGTTTTTTGTAAACGGCTTCTGAAATTGGAATGCCTTGATGCAAGGTTAATTTTACGTTTTACATATTGTTTAACTTAATTATACGTACGAAAGCATCAGGGCCAAGGATTTGGGGATAAGCTAAGGCAAGGTAGTAGGCATTAAATACGAACGGGTGCAGTTCATTGCCTTTGTTTCTCGAGTCGAAATAGAAATGCATAATTTGTAGTGCCTTAATGTTTCACTGCCAAGCCGTGTTCAATCTGCACAGTGGAATATACTTCCATCTCATATCCTCCGGAAACTTGCTGTAGGCAGAGACTGGGTAGTACTTGCCATTTATTCGTGCCGCTGCATATCCGGGTTTTTCCGTTTTTCCGTAAGGCTGAAACTTTGACGCCCTATGTTGACGTGGAAATAAATGGTATCTGCTGTTCATTGTGATTTTGTGATCAAATTTTTTACGTTTTGTTTCGTGGCGTGCCTTTGCATGTATGTATGTATGTACTCGCCGTTGTACAGAATAGTTAAATATTACGTTCAATTCGGTATTTGGAATGTAAAAATTAGGTATAATTTTTGTATTGTAAATTGTATTTTTCAGGGTGGGTCAATTTGACACAAGGCATAGCGGCATGGAAGTGAAAGCATTTTTTAAAAGGATTTTTTAAAAATTCCATCGATTTTTTTAGTCCATTGTTTAAATTTTTTTTTAATTTGCTAAAACCCATTAGTGTACAAATGTTGAGACTTCAAGAATTATTTTTAGTTTGGTAGTTTCGTTAACATAGACGTGTTAAAAGTCGGAAATATTCCCATTTCAAATTAGATTAGAGGCAGGAGAAGTCAGGGCTTAGAACGGGAGTGAAAGTCGGGAGATGCGGGAAGGGAAAGCTAAATAGCTCTAAGAATAAGAAATATGGATTCGGAGTCTAAGCTCATGTCTGCTCCATTTTCAACCCGAAACACGAAACCCAATGATGAAGATAAGGAAATGGATGGGAAGAGAGATGCGGGGCTGGAGTTTTGAGTTTACTTATTAAGAGCATTAAGAAGAAATCCTCTTCTTCTTCATTTCCTTCAAAATTGGGAGATACGTCCTCGGTCGTTTGCAATATATTAAACTACGCTTGCCGCATTTCTCTTAATTTGCTGCTGGAATCACAGTTGTTACAAGCATAGTACTGTGACAATTCGTTATATCCAATTTATCAAGCGACATTTCAAAGTCCTTAGCAACCACAAATTACTTTTAAAAGAAAATTCGGCAAATTAAAAATCAGATTACAGATACTGGTGTATTTTGAAAACATGCAAAATGTCCATATTTAATTGACGATGTAACATCAATGGATCAAAATCGAATTTTTTCAAACTGTGATTTGTAGTCGGTCGTGAATGCATGAATTTGTTAAGCAATGAACTGTCGCAACTAAATACAAATAATTTCAAGTTGGAGGTCCTAAAATATGGCTAATTTGGTGTTTCGTGATGTTAATGTTCGGCTAAATCGCTGCGCTGGAAGCATCGCCGCATAAGAAAAGCACACAAGGTAAACTGTTTATATTCAAGTTTATGTGAATACACATAAAAATCAGAATTTATTCTCCGGCCTGAGCATCCAGTCCATTCTTGTCAAGCCTAAATTAGATGCCTAATAAAAGCGGAAGATATTATGAATGGATGGATTTAGGAGCACAAATAAAGTATTCTCCATCCCGACCAGGGCCGCTTTTATGCATAGGCGAGCAAGGCCCAGGCCTACGGCCTACCAATCCAAGGGGACTAGAGGCCTCTGGATGTTTACGTAATATTTTCTTTTATGTTTTAGCTTAGGTAGTCAATTATGGTATTCCCATTTCCTAATAAGTGTGCTGTATACAAACCATATACATATAAGTGTCAGTGACATAATTTAACTGTTTAAAGACCAGCTTTTCAGTAGGAAGTTACAATGCAATTACAATTTTTTCTGATAAAGATACTACAATCATGGAAGTTCCTTTAAAACATGGAAAGTCTGGTGAGTTAGCAGGGCAACTGGAAGTAATCCTGTTATGAATGCGCTGATGAACCATCTCTTAACCCACTTGCAAATATAAAATTGAGTTTTTTATGTACTGCTTCATCATAAGACTTTATCAAAGCAATCAATATTTGAACCGCTGCAAAGATCACGGTCATAAATGCGGGAATTAAGTAATTGTTAAGGACTTGACACTGGACACTGTATGGCCTTTTGAATTAGCTCGACCAGGAAACCCTGAACCTGAGAGCTAGGCACATTATCTTAGAAAAATTAGAGTGCTTTAAGGACCAATTTGAATAATGTGATAATTGTGTCCTCTGATCTCAATAAGTTCTACCACATATATACAAGGTAAAAAAGATCGTACTATTATTGGCACGAAGAATGGCTTTATTAAAAAATTATGGAATTTTGCAGCTCTATTACATTTTTTGCGCATCAATTTTGACAATTACGACAAGTCTCTGTTCTTTGATTGTTCAGCATAAAATTATCTAGGTACTTATATGGATTTTTTCAGAATTGTTAAACTGAAAGCCACTCGAGTTCTATAGCGCCTATATCGTGGAGCACTGTAGCGCGATAGGGTAACGAGTTAGAAACTTGGCGTGATGGACGTGATGAAATTGTTCAGCGCAAAAAACGGAATAGAGCTGCAAAATTCCAGAATATTTATCAGAAAGCTATTCTCGGTGCCAATAGTGCAATCTTCTATCAATCTGTACCAATTAGAGTCGCTTCGCCTAGGGCCTACTTTAAGGTTAGAGCGGCTCTGATCCCGCCTCAGCAGCCCAGGTTTTCCAACAGACGACGTTGGCCTGAATTGGGAAAATTCATTGGTTTCCTAACTCTGGTGGTGGAAGTATTAGAGTATATTTAGTTAAGGAAATCCACCTAATTTAGATTTTGGGGTTTTGAGAAGCTCCTAAAGTTGGGTGAGGCTTGGTTTTGGGCTCCAGCACTATGAGGCCTGTATGTGTGTAGTGTATGTGGCATGTCCAATGAGCTATATATATACAGTAGAGGGACTACTAGGTGTAGAAGGCATGAGAAGCAGTTCTGGCCCGTCAGGAACGCGCCATTGGTGATTGGCTATATAGAGAGATACATATATTTCGAGGTATTTGGCAGTAGTACCGGTGTGATGGTTAGCAGATGGAGCTCATGTTGCTGGACGAAACTGTGTATATTTGACAGTAGTACAGGCGTGATGGTTAGCAGATGGAGCTCATGCGGCTGGGCGAAACTTTAAAGCCGAGTAATGCCTCTACTGTATATATGATCTCATTGGGCATGTCAGAGAAACCAAAAGATTAAGACAGAGCTTATGGGCCAAGCGATTTACCTAGAGTCTTCCCTTTAAAATATTTCCCCAGGGAGGGGTCAACTTTTTAAGTTGGGCCTGAAACCAGGGGCTTTTGGGCAAATGGGATATTTTCTATATTCAACTCCTTAATTACATTTCCCTACTTCCAA
Source organism: Ceratophysella sigillata (assembly GCA_034693865.1). NCBI lineage: Eukaryota > Metazoa > Arthropoda > Collembola > Poduromorpha > Hypogastruridae > Ceratophysella > Ceratophysella sigillata. Next base: position 10,191 of record JAQFXY010000744.1, on the reverse strand, counting down.
CTCCAGCCGCACTTCTGACAGACGGGAGCATGTTAACTGCAATGCAGTTACAATCCCTCACTCCCGCACCAGCCTCTCAGACTTGGAACAATTTCTTACTTGAGTCAATCTGGAGAAGACTTACGATTACTACCTAATTTTCCGCCTCTCACTTTTGATTAGTTTCAAGAACAGGATTTATTCATGCTCATTTGTAATGCTGTACCCACTGTACTTCTCGTATACCTCCAATTTGCAGTTTAAAGCTGATTAATAAATATATTTCAGCGACTCCAACACGTTAAACAACGTTTGGTTGCCAATTCTGGTAATTTTACATCTCGCATTTTTAATCATGAATTTTTGCACTAAGTACAGGAAAAGGACACGGGTAAGCCGGACGCCAAGAACTAACATGCGAAACTCATGGCGGTTTCCTCCCACATGCATGCCATCAATTTGCAGAGTTAAAAGCTGATTGATTTATTTCACAATTCCAAATATACAAAATCATAGTTTTAGCAGTGTTAACTATATCTTCCCAGATTTGGGGCAATCAATCCCCAATTTACGATCGTAAAGTTTTGAGTACTTAGCAAATATTTTTCAATATTCCATACATGTAGACCGAACGCGGAAATACTTAGCAGGAAAATGAAATCTGAACATATCCAATCCAGCATGGAGTGTACTAATTGAGTCGGACTCTATTGGAATACCGACAGGAGACGACACATAGGATATACATTAATATGATACGAAAATACACCCGTAGACGTCAAGATGTTAAATGGGATGTTTGAGTGGGGAATGAAATTGGGAAAACATAAATGTTGAGTGGTTCGGCAGCATGGAGCTGGAGCTGGAGGGTTCATGGTATGCAAGGCGTGATCTAATGTGACGTGAAGTCGAGGGCTTCGGCTGGCAGCCAGGCACCCTTCCAATTTGATTCTGCATTAGGCTGAGTTTGAATTTTATTTTTCTAATCCTAATCCTGACACAGAGGTGGATGTGGATTGGATGGATGCGGCTGGAGATTGTCATTTGATTGACAACTGCCTGTTCTACAACACTGGTTAAAGAAAAGGTGCTAAAACATACTTTTTCATTGTAGGATTTAAATATTATTACGTCACATTTAGTTACCCTCTAGTTGAATTATTTTTAAACCTTGTAAATCACACTCGGCATGGTATTTCCATAGCCAGTGTTGTAGAACAGGTAATTGTCAATCAAATGACATCTCGTTCATGTACTAGGGAATTACAGATCATTCAATCCGTCCATTCCATTTAAAAAACTATTTTAGCCCACAACAGCATGGAGCGGTACAATCACTGAACCATGCGACATTTCAATTCGGTACGCGGTATAGATTGTTCTTAACAATGTCAGATTGATAAAGCGCTTTTTTAAGACTTCTGCTGAATTGTCGTGTGTATTCAGACAAGAGATAACTCAATACTCTCAACCACAACGCTCCTTTGTAACAAAGCCAAACTGGAACCTCTACGACAGGTTATTCAATCCAATTTCCATTCTCAAGCTGATGTACTCAAGACAAAGTCTCCTAATTATTCATTGTTCGATTTTTATGAAATTGCTAAACTTGTGAAGGAACGATCCTGGAGATCCGAATGGTCACTTCTTTTGGGTCAGCTAGCAGTTGGAAACAATAAACAATTCGATTCCCTTCTAACATCTTAACCTGTACCATACCATTGCCGTCAACCAAGAAACATTTAGGCTGAAGAACGAGATTCCTTACGTACTTCTGCAACAACATGGAGAAGTACCGTTTTAATTCTAAAGCAGTGAAGCCTATCATAAAATATTGTGAATTACGGTTTGACAGCTACGGAGCAATTTTATTTATTAAAAATATATTCATAATTATGGTTCCCTTGTCAAAACTTTGTTAGAAGTCGAGGTGTTTAGATTCACAATTCTCAAGTAGGCCAACAAGTTCATGCTTATATCTCAGCATCTATTCATGAGTAGGTAAATCGTATAAAGTGGTTTATTTTCCACTGGCTGAATCACTTTTGAATCCGATATTTGCCAACTGGTGCCAAATAATTCAAATGCATAACTTTTTTGGTGGAGATTAAGTTACTGATTCGAAATGTGGACAAGTATTTACTATGGGTAACAGTTTATATCCGTTCTTTTGATTTTTACGAATTTGAAAAACGTCATAAGTCAAGTTTACCAGATTGTTCGGTTTTCAAGAAGGTTGTGGACAACACGCTGGAACATTTAATACGGGCAAATATAAATGTATTTGAAACTGGATAAAGTACACCAAACGAGTCGTATGAACGTACATATGAAAAAGTGTAATTTGAGCACAAGTTTGAAGGCGGTACAAAACAGTCTGTGAAACAAGTTATTTTAACCCCTAGCTCTAAATAACAAAATGTAATATTCGCAGCCGGCCTTTTTCTACGGTTTGCCTCTACAACGCTAATACCGAAGATATGTTCAGTTGAGATGAAGAATAATAGACTTCGTGAGCTATTTACTTGGAGCCGTAGCAGTTCTGTGGACCTTGAACTAGTAGAAAGTAAGGTGTGATGAGATGAAACACGCTTTGCAATGGAGTTCGCAATAAAGAAAGAGCAACAAAATGATTGACATAATCCGATGAGCCCAGCAGAGCGTCCTAAATGGTTACTTTTATAACTGTATATGTATATTGTGATTCGCAAAACCCAGGCAGAAGTAGCTGAATCCATGCTCCGGCTATATCGAGAAGTGGAGCAGAAGGGAGAAAGTAAAACTTTAGGTAATTTCCCAATTGCCAGCTTGGGTATTGGAAAACAACTTGCCGCATCACCATCTTAAAATCCTTATTTCGTACAAACACGGAAGATTTGCGCTTCAATCTTGCAGGTCAGCTAAATCGACGGCGGTAAAACTATACGTCAACGGAATATAGAAATCGAAGGAAAAGAAGCTGTTGAAAGCTTGATGAAAGAATGCTGAAAGTATACGAAGACTGTGTGAATATGTGAGGATTCGCGGTCACTCTCCCGAACGGAACACAGACTATCTTTTCAATTGAAAGGATATGAAAAACGTTGCTCATGGTCAGTTGATGACGTGCAGTTGGTGCGAGCTCTAAAACTAAGAGAGACTTAGAGAAACTCATTCGGAAGGAACTTCTCACTATCGTTAATTCTGAAACTGGCATAGCATAGGCAGATTAGTGCAGGCATGTTAAATAGATAATAGAAATCTGTCCGGAAATACTCTAACAATTTCGTATTTAAAAAACATTTATGTTACGAAGTATTCTGCAAATTATTGGTTGATGATATTCTTAAAGGAAATTCTGAAGTTCAGTTTCCTGAACTGAACTCGGCAAAACAGCGGAAAGTTTTTAAATTTTTAACCAAAGCATTAACTCTATTCCGACGTCAAATTCTATTTCGGAATCTCTATATTACACTGATAACGATATTGTCAAAATACAGGTGATAGTTTAATTTATAATCATCATTATAAACTACAATAACAAATAATATTTTGAAAATATCAGAAACGAAATTTTAAAGAATCATTATTACAACAGAAATCATGAGAGTAGGTAGATGTCTTTCTATGGTATTATGAAGGACGTCGTCCTTGGGCACATTGTGCTTTGTGCTCCATTCAGTTTAAATTCGGATTCAACTTCAGCGAATTGAAAGCTGTGGTCAAATCAATCTTGAACTCCCTGCAAAACCAATCGCAGAAAATTAAGCCAATAATAATTATAAAGATAGGCGTCGCATGTCAGAAGAGCACAGAATCAAATTTCGCTTGTCAGCAGAGTTAAGAAAAAACTCGTATTAAAAAAAATCAAATGTATTTGATCTGAATATGATTCGGTATGAATAAATCGCACTTTGGTCAAAAACAAGTTCTGAGCCTAAAGCCGGATTTTCAGCTCGAATTACTGCGTAAAGAACAAGAATCAGGTGCATAAAATGCGACCCAATTATTCAGGCCAAAGGTGGAACAACAAATGGTCTTTATGACTATTTACGTTTATCATCACATATTGACCCTGGAGCGTGCATTTGATTATATAATTGAATAAATAAGTATTTTAGAGCAAAATACGCGTGCTTATTAGGTAAAATTATACAATTTTAGGCATTCTATATCTTTGATATTGAAATACCGAGATTCTCGATATATATTGAAATGTCGATATGGAAAAGCGTTCCGATATCAACATTTACTATTAGCAATCTTTAAAATGGTATAACTGATTTTTGGTAAAAAAATGAAATTACCCACCTAGCGAACACGAACTCCGGGGCCGCTTCGTTGGAATTGGAAGCACCGCTTTCGCTACAGACGACTTCTCCGCTTAATGGGCTGCTTCCTTCTTCCTCTTCCTTTTCGGCTTGATTTTGCACGGTACATTTTGAGCCCAGAATTCCCTTACTAGTTTCTTCGTTAGATTTTCATGGGGTTCCCACGAGTTCTTATATCTAAATACAATATGCGTCTTTCGTATTTACGTTTAGAAGCGTGTAGCCGTGTGCAAAATATGGCATGCTGATTAAGTCCTTTAATTTAATTTGCAAGATAAAAGATTCAGTTATATTCCGCACTCTATTATGCGCACCGCTTAAGGCTCGAGGGTCGATTTCGAAAATCTCACTTACCGAAAACTAGCACACTCAGAAATAGTCTCACTCTTTATAGAACAGAGACAGATTTGCTCACTGTAAGCATCACTGAAAATAAGTACTCAACATGAAGCGTAATATCTAACACTCCGGCTGCCACGGATATGCAATTTTATTTGCATGGGAACAGCGGCGTGGCCTCGATCTATGCGGGTATTAACGTCGTGTGGCAGTCCCAGTAGTGCTATTCAGGAACTGAATTATAAAACTCACCCTTTCCCATCCCAGCAGATGAGGTAAGTCCAAGCTCCATCACACCAGCGGCATTCCACAATCTTCTTAACGGTATAATAGGCCTCGTCCACGGTGTCTAGGTCGACCTGTTCATCAGCTTGAGCAGCCCCTGGTGCGTCACTGGATCCTCCTGCTTCAGCATGTTTAACTTTTTTGACCCTCTTAATTACTTCGGTCGGGTGTAGGTTGAAGAGTTCACGTTTTCGCCGTTGACGTAACTTCACTAAATCAATTCCGCTCCGGTCCAAGAGAGCGTCAGATATGGTTTTTGTGACAGTAGGACTCGCATGAGATTTAGGCTCCTCGGTTTCTACTCTTATTTTCTCTGGAACTTGGCTGTAGTTGAGAAACATAATTAGAAGAATAAGTGTACAATAGTCAAAATTTCATTCTTAATTATTTGCAATTAATAGCCAGGGCTTGGGTTTACTTACACGTCTTGGCTTGTCTGCTCTTCTTTTTCATCGGTAACGATCTTGTCGACTATATCCAAAAGAATCGCCGAGAATATGTCATCATCTGAAACTCTTGGCGGCGCCATGCTGCTTGGCTATTCCACAGTGCTAAAGCAGACAACAAAACAGTCAATCAGTCATGAATTTCAGCAATTAATTAATTGATTGAACCCATCAGCTGAGCCGAGACGTATAAATGATGCTTTACAAATTTTTTGAGTGAGAATTGTATCACCTTACAGATGTAAGAATCGCCTGCTTCCTATCTCGTATTCTAACTGTGTCTGCTAAATGATCGTTTTATGCAGAACATAATCTCAAGTACAATCCAACTTTGAAACCTTGCATATAGACAAAATGCAGTGATCCGCTGTCGTTTGAATATTAGCTCCAATACATTGCAATACACCGTTTGGTGCTTATTTTGAAGATAAAAAACCGACAAGATTCAACATCGAACAGTAGCCTGACGTAAAAAACGTAACTGTATTTGGCGTGACGTGACCATAGATCATCACACGCTACAAGCTAAAAAATTACAGCTTTCTATTTATCTATTTCACTAGTTGCTTCACAAAATATATTAGATATTTCACAGTCTTCACTTTAAGGCTGGCTGGACGTTAAATCAAAATTCAGGGTCTTTGCACTATTTATATCGATTATAATGAGTATTCTTTGAATTATCGAAGCTCGGGTTATGCGGTATTCATAGCCATAAACACTGCGTCCTGATTTAAATTCAAGTTTGCTGTTAGGATTCAATTTAACATAGTTTCGTGTTGGCTATCGACTTTCGAATTTTCAAAATTACATTTGCCTAATTTCGATCGAGTTAAAACGTATTTTGTGTACAATCAGACTCACGGAATAGAAAAAGCGCCAGGAGCTACTAAAATATTCAAAATTGAATGATATGAAGTACATAGCTGGGGTACGATGGCTACGGCTTTGACCTGTGAACTCATGCGTTTACGCCAAATCCTTAGATCGGGTGACACGCTAGTACGTAGCAGGTAATTTGATTTATATAGGTCATACATATGTAAATCCCTGATAGAGTAAACAAGTTATAACTGGCGTATGAAATCGCATTTCTGGTCCCGAGCTGCCGAAGGCAGGTATTTCAGTATACATTACCGAGATGGTATAAAACCTTGTTTTGTGCTTTGAAAACATTTCCCCTCCTGAACCCCTTAATACCCAATAATTCTGCTGTAACTTATATTGCAGTGTGACGTAAATGAATTTGAATAAAATCCAACCAGTAAACCGCAACTTATATTTTAATTTAAAGAGGGAACACGAGACGCAGCGAAGGTTTTCTCAGTTCGAAAGTTCGAACAGTAGTTTATAAATTTCGAACTATATTTCGTAGTTCGAACTCAAGATTTCTGCCAGAACGTTTATGCTTTACACCTAGCTAAATCATGTATGTGTATGCCACTTAGCAGTACGATTACGTAGGAAAATCCTGTAATTTAGTTTCTTTAATATTTTGCGTGAATTGGTAAGTAATAACTGCTAGCCAAAACGATTTCAATTCTAATCCGGTTCCTTTAGGTCCAGCACATGAAAAACAATATTCATGAAGTAGTATCATTAGCATTTCACGTTTCTTTCTCTATGTAGGCCAGTTTTAGAGAGACCCGGGGTCAAGGACTCAATTGCCAGTGATTTGGTAAATAAATTCTACATTACACTCGTAAATGTATGTCGAAGTCTGAACTTACTGCTTCGCAGTACATACAACTAGCTCTTTTGAATCCTCAACAAAATTGTACGAAGCTGACGGAAAAACAGTAAAACAGCACCAGATTTATTTTTGAATTTTTCTTACATTTTCCAGAATATTGTAATGGATTCAGGACTTAAAGCGTCCTTAAAATATTTGTTCAACTAACGGAACTCGTATGCAATTACTAAAGAATATATATGTATAGACATGGTCATTGGTTTGAATACATTTATGCTTCATATTTCCAGAACTTGCATAATAAAGCCAATCAAAATTCCGATATTAGCCATTCCACAGACAAAGGAAAAGGGTTAGACAGACAGAGAGGAATTTAGGCAGATTGATACCCGCATACAAAGCAGAATTAATATCGTTATAAGGTACTAGCTGGCCCAAGAATCAGTGCCAAGCTCTGATCCGTGTCACTGAACTGGTTACAACTTGCACAGAAACTTGTACATAAAACGTGTTTTGAGCCCGTAATAACTGAATTTGAACATTCAGCCAGAAGCATAATACAAACTTCGACTTGGACAGAAAGAAAGACGCATGCCTACACACATAGATGCACCACAAAATAAATAAGCTCGTTATAGGTAAAAGCGTAGAGATAGAAACTGGTATGTTTTGTTTGTTTCTGACTTCAAATTCCAGGCTTCAAATTAAACTCCAAACCAGCAGCTTTTGAACTTAATGCCTGATGCACATCCCTTAACATAAAATCGTTACTTTGTATGGATGTATGTCTGGATGTCTGGATGTATGTATGTAAACTATCTCCTCCGAAGATACTCGGCGGATCCGGATAAACGATAGCTTGTAAGCTGTGCTAGCTCACCGGTCATTACTTTCGAAATTTTGATGGACCCTTGACCTTCGGAACCTTGTCTTTGGGTCAGATTAACAAGTCACTTGGGAATTTCAAGCCTAAACAGTGCCGTTGGGTTGAGTTTCACTCTTCTCTCCAGCTTTTTCTTTTTTGAATTTTTTTTGTCAACAAACTTTACGCACGGCCCGAAAGGGTCTGGCGTTTCTCATAACAACACTTTAACAAAGCACATGATCTGATTAGGGTTAATTGGGATTAGGAAATAGGTTTGGTTTTCCTATGTACCTACGGGTACACGCAAACTTTTAATTGCTCTTTCTATTAAAGGCCCCCAAGGTTGCCAAATGGCCAAAGTTCGGTCATGTTGTTTCATTTGCAATTCATTTACCTATGTGTTTTACGCTCACACTGTGTGAATTAAAAGCTTGACCTCACTAAGGCCCCCCCAAAAGGGTCAAAACTTGGGTGACACGCTCGTCCTTTCATAAAATCATAACTTTGTATGTATGGATGTATGTATGTATGCATGTATGATCACTATCTCCTCCGAAAATACTCGGCCGATCTGGATGAGCGATAGATTAGGTTCGAGGACATGAGGTCGATGGACACTTCGCCGAGCGGACTCTTGGTCGACGGTCACTAAGTCGAGGGGACGTTTGGTCGATGATTTGCGGATAGAATGCCGACTGTAAAAAATGTGGGTGTGGTGTCATAATTGGCTTGAAAAAATGTATTTATTCGAAGCAATAAGTGAAGTAAGCCATTATTCATTGAAACACAATATTATAGTACACATTTTGTTTTTGTGAATCAAAGTTATACGAAAACGTATTCCACTCAATTGCCCTTTTCCCATTCCTTGTACTGATTACTTTGAAGTTAGGGCTAGCCATCGTGCTCAGTTTAAATAGAGACTGGAAGATAAAAGGAGAGCAAGGCACGAAACACAAACTTAAAATTCCCAATTTGCGTTTATTTGCATGATAAAGAATTTGCCTCGGCATACTGTCCTCCTCAATCGACATTATGTCCCGTCGACTTAATTATTATCGACCAAGGGTCCGCTCGGCGAAGTGTCCATCGACCTAATGTCTGGGATTTATAGATTATGTGCTGCGCTAGCTCACCTGTCATTCCGATTGGTGATTTTGGTGGACCCTTGACTTTCGACCTTTGGAACTTTGATCTCGGGTCAGATTTAAAAGTCAAGTCGGGATTTCAATATCAAACAAGCCTAAGACTAAGAGGCCGTTGGTTTGAGTTTCGGTCTTCTCTCCAGCTTTCTGTTTTTGGAGATTTTTTTGTCAACAAGCTTTACGCACGGCCTGCATGGGTCTATACTATACCATCTATACCGTCTATACTATAAAAACGTAACTTTGTGAGTGTGTGTGTATGTGTGTTTACTATCTTCTCCGAAGATATAGAGTCTACAGGGACGCACGATAGCTTGAAATTACGCTGATTTTTCCAGTCAGCCCGTGAAAAGGTTCTCGGGTCAAATTAGTAAACTTTCCATGATAAACAATGGTAAGTTGACTGAGAATCAAAGCTCCAGAAGCCGTGGCAGACCGTCGGTACATTCGTTGGGCTTGCCAACTAATTTAGTAAATGATATGGCCAGTATTAGTAGTAAATTTTATGGTATGTATTCTCTGTTCAGATTTTTGATAGCCATTCGTACATTATTCGTTTCTTTCCAAATGGGAATTCCAATAGGTCTGTGACGTAACGTTTATGTCGTAGGACAATAAACAATGCCATAATGTTGTGATTGTTAGGAATGCATAGTATATGGTCTTATTTTGTGATGGCGTAACTCATAAAATCAGGGCCGGCGCAGCATGTATTGAGGCCCTACGCAAGCAGTTTAAACAAGAGTCCAACAAAGAAATAACTTAAATTTGTTAATTTTAATATAGACATTTCATTTACCAAATTAGAAACTGCTATGACTAAATGTTTCACAGCTTGCTAGGAAAGCTTTTCTAGCCTTTCGATTCGAGAAAGAAGCTATGATTTCTAAGAACATCGAACCTCTTGCATTGACCTCAATTTGGGCTTGGCTGATGGGAACTTAATTTGTATTCACAGAGCTGGGATACTTACAATAAGCATTTTCAAACGAAACCTTAGGCATCTGAAACTTTGTATCTGAGCCGTTCATGCTTTTGTGAGTCTAATTACAAAAAACCTGCCTTCGGCAGCTCGGGACCAGAAGGGAGCGACAGTTAACTGAAATTACACTTCTGGCAGTTAAAACAA
>JAQFXY010000743.1:0-17837 GCA_034693865.1 Ceratophysella sigillata | reverse complement strand
ATGATATAGGTACTTCAACTTACAATTTCGCGAGTTTCTCAAAGAAAACTCGGGTTTCTTCCTCGGTCAGCGGACGCATAACTGCACGATAAATTCTAACTCGAAATAATTAACCCGATTCAAACGTAAATAGTAAAACTTCAACCACAACAATTATTGCCAATGTTTTAGAATGTTTCCTGGCGTTCACGTGTTAAGGCATTCAAAAATTGCGCTAGATCATGCGTAAGCCGCAATTAATTGTGCAGGCCAAACTTGCCACATTGGACAAAACGCAGTATGCGAGAGCTATGGAGAAATAAATGTAACAAGCAGCCCTTGCCCGAGAAGTGATGTGTACACGAATTTCAAAATTTCGGAGGCATTGTATTTTGATATCGGTGTCGTCGGTATCGGTGTTGGCGGTCAGCGGTGTCGTGTGGGTACTTTACTTATTAGACTTGATTTTGAGCTGAACTAATATTGACTTTTAACTGTGACCTGTGACCTGTGACTGTCACTTATTACACGTTACCTTCAATTTAAAAAAGCCAGTTTGTTTCCAATCTAATAGTTAAATCAATTCTCCTGTCATCTGTTCCTTGCGGATGGAAGATTGAGAGCGAGACATGGCCGAAGTGCAGCCACTCTCAGTGAACACTTTCCGGAACCTGGACCAGCTCCATTCCCCAGTCTGCTATGGCGAGGAATCAAAAATCCCCTCCCCGTCAATTGGAACACCCGGCGTACCTCAAGGGCTCAACATCAAGGGCCGGATTTCACAAGGTAACCACAATCACCATCGAAAATTACAAATTACCAACTTGATACTTCACTTTACGGCTGATGTAGCGTAGTATGTCACATGCTTAGTGTAATACTACTCAGCCCCCCAGCAAAATTGCGTGGTGAGTTTCTTCCAACCACCTAGCAAAGCGAGAAAATTTACTACTCAGTTAAAAAAAAATGCAGAAAGCGCGCACTTATAACTTAATTAGACCCATGAGACGTTTGTCGACACTTCGGTATATGGAAAAACACGCAATTAGATGTTTAGTTTTCTGGGGAATGTGTTCTGTGTACATGACCGTATATCATGCTGTTTCGCTGGGGGGGGGGGGGGTGCCTAAGTAGTAGATTTTGGCTGTGAGGGGAATAGATAGGAAATACAAGGTGCAATATGAAACATTCCTATTTTTGGTTCCAAATTACAGGCTGCCAATTTGGATACTCTTACAACTGTCAAGTGATACGCTGCTTCCCAATCAGTCTAAACCCAGGCCTGACCCCTAATCTCACTTTGGGAAGAAGTGACAGGGTACCCAGTGCTATTAGTTCTGTGGGTTACCACTTTCCAGGCGCAGTAATCACATGTGATGCGGAGCTGAAAATACAAACTCAGCGAGCAATTCGAAAGCTGTTGCTAGGATTAGACTATGGAAGAAGTGGAGCCTTAGTTATTTTTGACCCCATTAGAGCCAAACCTTTGAAATGGATCAATCTTCCGGCTCCTGTAAGTTTACCTTGACTTGAGTTCATTGGCGATAAACAATTTGACTATGAGCTCACCATTGATATGCTTCCTTCGGCCAATGTTGATTTACGAAACTTTCTGGTAGGTCACGAGCGTGACAGTTTTGAGTCACTTCGAAAGCGAGGGAAGCTCTCGTCCCTTTCTCAGTGAAGCGATGATGGCCATGGTGGGCGTAGCGGCAGTTGGACTGAATGGAGGCAGAGTTCTCTTGGTTGATTTGGGACTTGATAATATTGAAACTGATGAAACGGGATATTTGGATCAGCAAGCAGATATAGTTTTCAATATTTACAATGTTGAGCCTCATGAGGACTACATTGTACCTAAAAGAAAAAATGCAATGTCAAAGAAACTGATGATCTGTTTGGAATTCAACTGTATGTTTATAAAAAATTTAATCTATGGCATTGAATATCCGATTGTAACGATGATTATATGGATGTGATTTCGTAATAACAGATCAACAACCACAATCAATTCACGAGGACCATCTGTTCTACTATTGTGATCAATTCGGAGATAAGCTTGGGAAACTTGACAAAAGCCAAGTACGAATAAGTTGCCTGGAATATGTACCCCAGATTGAATCCATTGTAGTTGGGTACAATTTTGGAGGATTTCAAATCTGGAAACTGGAAAGTCTTGAATTAGAGTAAGTTAATGTTAATATCAATATCTGACTCTGATTGATAAAAGTTATAAATATTATATTAGACTGTTCCTGTTCTAATTTTAGGTACAGTTCGCCTTTTCATCCCGAGGGTTTATCGGTCTGTGCATTTGCGTTTCAACAACCGATTGACGATCCCAAGAGCTACTGCTATTTATGGGTTCTGTACGGAACGCTTTCAGCAGAGCTGTCACCGTCTAGAGTGGAACTACATGCTTTGGTCTATGCGGAACAGCCGAACATGGAGCATGGACATGCTGGATCCGTATACGTGGTATGTTAAAAGGTTGATTATACTATGCCAACTTCCAACTTTTTATACTAGCTTCTGTTGTGCTGATGGCTGCATTGTAAATTTCCTGTTGCCTGGTGGTTGATAGTTTAATAGTGCTGCCGTTTTGGTTTTTAGGACTTTCAAGACTGTAAGAAGAAACTGTCTTTTCACCTTCAAGACTGCTATCCCGCCACTGAGCCCGATCCCGATGAACCAAGTGAAACTACCCCGCTTCGTTTTCTCGTCCGACCACTACGAATGTGGACCCAAGCCGAATGCCTGCTTTTCATTTCCTGGGAATCCAGTCGGGACGGTGTTTCATATTTAGGAATCTTTGATTTGAACCAATGGTATTCAGCTCAAACCCCGGACAGTTTCGTATTGAGTGGTGACACGCGTCTGAATTCTTTCTGGTGTGCGGTTTCCTATAAAAATCAGAGTATGTAGACAACTAGTTTTATTCAAACCACTGTATTTTACATTACCGTGTTGAAGGTGTTTCATTTGAATCGTTACTCGTTACAGATAGCTACAGCCAGATCTGGGACATTAGAATAATTCCAAAGACTTTTGAGAAATGGATCAATCCTCACATGAGGGACAGCGTTCATTTATATCCAGCATCTATAACATTCCGTACGAAATACGAATAATGTCTGTCTAAATAACCGCAAGGAGTCGTAGTTATACTAGATTAACTCGTTTACATTCTACAGAAGCTGTCTGCCTGTCATCTACGGGAGTTTTTAGTTTTGAGCACTTTGGAATTCAGGAGAAACTTTTCAGACTGATTCAAAAGGAAGGTTACATCATGATGACCGAACCCGCTCTGCTGCGTGACCTATGTCAAGTTGTCGGCTTATCCACATACTATTCCCCGGATTATGATGACCCGTTTTCACAAGTGGTTCGTTTCAATAAAATATTAAAGTCTTCTGCATATCTGCACACTGACAGTTAAATCTGAATTCTGAGCATGGCTTGGGCTAATATTTATTTGAGATTTGGCTTGACGCAGGAACTAGACCAGATGTTCGTGCTAACCGTTCTCTTGGAGAGTCGTCGACCTCAAATCATTGTCCAGTTTGCGAGCAAATGGTTGGACGGCTCGTTTGAAAATCTGGGTTGTAGTTTAAGTCTAATTCTAAAGTGGGCCGTGACCGTCGCGACGACAATTAGAATTGCTGCGATTCCCCACTGGGATTTGATCCTGAGTCATGTAGTGGATGACTTGCCCCCCGAAACAATACAATTCATTCATTACTCCAACTTTATTTGGACTCAGTTGAAGGCGCTTCTATGGATGATTCTTCGACAACTGTCAATAGGTTAGTGCTTCAAAATGTCAAATATCTAATATAACGCTCATTTACGTCAGACTTACTCCCAACTTTTTATGAAAATCTAAACTAGCTGAGCAGGAAGAGTACAGTGATTTTAACTTCTCGCTCGAGAAATTGGTTCAGTACTCAGGAGCGGTTCTAATGTTAAACCGAGCACAAGTCCTTCCAGTCTCACCCGAGTATATGTTCATGGATCATTTGAAAACGCACTATGAGGAGCGAAGAAAGTCCGTCAGGGCTGCCTTTGACACCTGTCCCTATCTCCAACCGGAAGAACGTCTGGTGAGACTCTGGCATGATGCTTTTTTGTTGTACATAGGTATCCGGGATTAAAAACTAATTATGGTATACGGTTATAACAGGGACACCCGTTGCTAATTGACTACCTTTTCGAAAATTTGGACGAGAATTTCCTTCGTGAGGAGTGGAATACTGGAATTGGGGAACCTTTCTATCCACCAAGGGATCCTGGGCTGATAATAAATTTGTTCTTAGGGAGTTGGCTTCATGTTCCAAGCAAAATAATCAATCGCATTGTCTTCTACTTCCTGTTGGATTTGATGCGAACACCGGAGAACAGGTTCATATTTTAATTTATAATTAAGTATTTAGCATATTAGCTAATTATATTAGACGTTTTTTTTTGCTAAAGCTAGATAACATTATGTTCGTGTTTTTTCTTAACTTTGATGAAATAGGATTGACCTCAGAGGAGACTTTAGCTCCATAATTTCTTTATCGGGAGAAGAACAAACTCAAGTGGCTGTACTTTGGATGATTGATCATTGCGAATTCCGTGGAGCCTTGTCCCGACTACCAGTAATTCATCTTGATGATGAGAAAGATGGACTCCCTTGGTCTGCTGCTATGGTTATTCTCGCTGCCCAAGGATTTGAGAAGCCGGTTTTTAATATTCTGCGTGGGATTTCATTTCCTAGAAAAATTGGCGGGTAAGTCTCTTCAGTACTGTGCGGCAGTTACGCGTTATACAATACAATACAGTTACTGGAAACTATCTCGGTTCTCTCTAAATTTCTGTGATTATGTTTGCAGGTTTGTATTGCGGTTAGCTTGTGATTTGGAACCGGACAGAACGAATACTGCTGGCAGCATCATATCCGCATTTGCGGCAGATGAAGACCTAGTGCACCGTCTGCTTCAGAGTGAGTGACCACGTTTTTAATTTTTATAAATACTAATACTAACGATAAATACTTATTGATTGCATTTTCCCCACAGTTGCTGAAAGTAAACAGATTCTAGACAAACTCCTCAGCAGTACTTTAAGCCATTGCTCAGAAGCGGTTGAAGTAGCGGTAACAAAATTCTATCAAGCCCTACTTCCAACGATCGAAAATTGTATCCGACTACTCAACTTCTACATAGGGAAGGATAGGTTTGAAGATGCAGTGGAGCTATATAAAATTATGCTTCGTGAATTCGGTGATAGGAAAGTTTTAAGTCCAGGTCAACTGCGGGCCTGGCAAACGGCAGAGGTGAGCTTGAGGAATCGCATGCGTACCAGTCGGGTCAGGTTTGGTGATAGAAGCCCTGGAGTACAGCGTCCGAAACTAGCAGCAGGTAAGTACGACTCAACTGTGTTTTCTAAAAATGATTGTGTAATATGCGCATGGTTTAAGATCGCAAAGTAGTCAGAATGCGCTTCATACAACTAAGAGTACATTAAATCTGTTGTATGTAGTTCCACACGGGAAGCCAATAACTATAAGAGCTCAAGAAGTCCCGAAAACACCAGAGTCGGGGTTAGTTACATCCGGACTACTGGCACTTCCTCCACAAATTCGCCGTCTAATGAAAGATGGAATGGAAACGAGAGCAGGACAAACTCCCTTCAGTCCATTGAGAAGATATTCGGGCCGGCTACATAGGCATTCTACTACCTCGGACGAATTGAGCAATGGCAAAGCTAAAAATAAAGTGGTTCCTGTGCCGTTTTTAGTTTCCTCACCAGAAGGTCCAGCGAGGAGAACGCACAATTTAGTTGTCGATTTTCATACTCTATTGAAATCACCAAAGGTGACGCATGGAAAACTGTCAGACGATGAGTATAAAACGAGTCCCGAGTTGTTTGGTACACCTAGTACTGGGCTAAGAAGTGCAAGCTCAGCTGAGTCCGCTACTAAGAGCATCATGAAGGTAATTTATTAAATGGGTTTACTCGATTTTTCACTATATAAGACTCCAGCTCATGCGTGCTTTGGATTTCATTTTGCATAGAATAATGACCAGTCCTTGAGAAAACATGTACTCCTAAAGAAAGCGAGATTTTTGAACATACCTGGGTCCACGAGTGATGAGGATGAAGAAGGTAATACTTACTATGTATTACGCTGGAATTAACTGATTATTTTTAGTTAATTTAATGAGCAAAGGTCATAGCATTGTAATATTCGATGATTTTTGTTGTTTTAGCTAAAGTTAGCGGTAAAGAAGTAAGCGGTGAAACTAGGACGCCTGCGCCTGCCGTCTCTCCGTCCCCGGTTCTCCAAGATGTAATTCAAGATCCAGATCATTCTGGTAAGTTTTAACTTTTCGGTGTAATTTGTAATGGGGATTTGAGTATTTCGTCTGGAATATCCTTAGAGGTTGTAATCAGACACATTGTATTCGAACTAAAATTAAAAATGCTAGAAATTACGTAGAATTCGTTCGTTGTAGAGTTTTTCTATGATTTATAGCTGCAACAACTGAAGATTCAGATGAGATGCAGGGTGATGATAGCTACATCGATGCGTGTGCTGATAAGAATAACGATATGGAAATTTCATTTGATGATGCCAGCATTGAAGTTGTGAATGAACGTGATAAAAGTCCTGATCGATCTCCCTCACCTGAAGCGGTTTTTCAGAATCTGGAAGAACAAATGAAACCTGGTAAGTCCAATGTTGATGGTGAATACAAGTTTCTGATTAGAACTGATTGATTTATTTACTGTATGTTCTTTATGATATATTTTGCAGTAGGAGAAATTGTAGAATCCGAAGAAGGAAATACTGGGAGTTTTGATGTTTCCGTTGTTCCACCCGAGACTGCAGCAGATTCTAACGTCGATGTTGAACTAGATGCGGAAGTAAGATTGGAACTGGCGGAGGTTCAGTTGGAAGTGGCGGAGGTTCAGTTGGGAGTGGTGCAGGTTCAGTTGGAAGTGGCGTCAGTACACAGTAGATCTCCGACTCCGGAACGACCTTCAAATATTGAAGAGCAAGAAATAGATATACCTGGTAAATTCAACTTGCGCATTACGTTTCTCTTTCTATGAAAATTTTCGAGAGTCGGATTTATGATGCAATACTTTGATTTTATTTGTAGAAGTGAATGAAGGTATAGAAACAGGGAAAACTGTCACGGAACCTGAAAATGTGGATTCAACCTCCAATGAAAATAAAGATGACGTTTTCGAAATCACAGTTTTTCCATTGAAGAAACGGCAGAGAAGCAGTAGCAGTAGATCTATGAAATCTCCGTCTCCCAAAGTTCAGGACATAGTCGTTCCAGGTTCGTATTACAGTGCAACAGTTATGTAGCTGCTATAGCTTGTGTCATTTCAATCACCTTTCATTCAATTGTTAATTGTATGTATTGTTAATTATTTTCAGCGAGGTCAAGGTCAGTGCCTAAGAATATCGACTATAACGTCTTCAATGAAACGAGGCTTGAAACGCCGCCACCTTCTAGGCGAATCCCCAGAAACCGAAGTGTGTCGAAACAGCGGGACGATGACGAAGTTAGCATTGTTCAAGCTAATGTGGAAGTTCCAAAGGACGTAGCACCAGGTCCGACCAGGTCTTCGTCGTCGTCTCAGGAAAGACCCCCAAACATTGAAAATCAAGAGATACCTGGTAAGTTCGTTTGAAATGGTAGATCCGGCCCGCTGTGTAAACTTATGACTGTCCTGTTCCTGCTTTTCGACTTAACGGTGAGTTTTATGATGATGATTAATTGTAGAAGTGTGTGGCGAACCTGTGGAAACTGCCGATGAACACGAGAGTCGTCTTGATCCCAGTGCTGATGAAACCATAGACGAGTTTATCGAAGCTACCGGTGAAATTGCATTGAAACGACGCCGGAGGAGCAATAGCAGCAGAACAACCCCGCCTCTAACGATAAAGAGCATCCCAGGTTCTCATTAATTAACAATTATTATTTGTATCTGGAAGCCGTTATTTTTATCCAAGGTAATTGTATGGATTTCATTGCTAATGATTTTCAGCGAGATCCAGATCGGAGCCCAAGAACATATACTACAACACTTTCAATGAAACGATGCTCTCAACGCCGCCGTCATTTAAGCGAACCACCAGACGTATGTCAAGACAGCTTGAGGATGACGAAGTTAGTATTGCTGATGATACACTGGTGAATGAAAGTTCAGAAGATTCTTCTTTGGCGGTCGGTGTCACTCCTCGGTCAAAACGAGCGTCAAGACCTAAAAAGTCACCGCCACCGAGTGTTCCAGGTCCCTCCACTTCTACTTCAATTGGCACGAGATCCATGAGTAGAAAATCAATAAATTTAAACGAATCCATGGTCCAGACCCCACCGTATTACAGACGATCCACCCGAAGTATGTCACGACACCTGGAAGATGTAGATCTGAGTCTTACTGATGAGTCCGTGAATACAAGTGCCAATGACACGGTGTTGGAGACCAGTGTTAACACTCCCATGAAACGGGCTGTCAGAGCTAAGAAATCTCCCAGCAGCACGCCCCGAAAAGGTAATTGAATTATTATCCTTGATAAACTTGAACTAGTGCAGATTCGCTGCAGTTTGTTAGATTTAGATTCATCGCTCGAATGAATTATGTATAATTTGTCATTATAGGAGGCAGAGCTACTTCAGAACCAAGAGCCTCAACCAGCTGGAGTATTTTCGATCAAACGCTTCTCGCTGGAGCTGAGGCTCTTACTAAACCAATGACAAGGAATATGTCAAGGCTGTTGGAACAGAGTGCTGACGCAAATTCGAGTTCGGATGGTTCTATCCTTGAAGCTTCTATTGAAGAACCTAAGAAACGGACCTCCAGTCGAAGTAAGTCGTAGATTTTAAGGGCGTAACATGGTGAACTGAATTTGGCCTGCTTACATTTGATTTCACGCTGAGAATGAATGTTTAAAAACACAGTGATCTGACCAAGTTGGTTCTGAAGTATTCTCTTAGTATTTGAATAATCATAACTTTTTCCTTCTAAATTACAGAGAGAGAAAGAGCCCAGTCAGAACCAAAAGGCACGAGCAGGAAATCATTGAAACGTGTAAAAGTTTCATCAAATCCGAATCCAGTAGATGTTGATAGTGAAGACGAAGAAGCGAGATCCAGTTTGCCCAAAAAAATTCTACGAAACTTTCCTCAGTACGAAACTAATTTGTCTACAGTGTTGGAAGATTCAGAGTCGTCTTCTATTAATCGCTGAGCAGAAGTTGTGAGTACTTAATTTACCTGTGAACCAGGACTAAGTAGTTAGGTACTTAATTTCTCCTAGTTGGAATATGAACAGATATTTAAATACTCGAATTCGATATGTACACAAATATATCCACTATGGTAGAACAAATAATGCTTGATTGATAGGTACATTACATGTCAAACTATTTTTGGTAAAAGTTCTTGTTTGTCTGTGGAATTCTATGATAATACCTACTGATGCATGAGTCATAATAAGCATGGTATTGCTTTGCGTTTCAATATGACTGAAATTAGCTTTAATTTTTCTACCATGTGGTTTACCTTATACAAAATACATTTCTTGAGCCCAAGGCTAGAGCTTGAGTGGTAATTGGTAATAAAAATTCCCTCAAAATAATGTTCTGAGAAATGGAATGAATATAGTTTTATAATCAATTAAAAATAAACCATGGTTTAATTTGTATTTAAACAACAGATTAAGTGTATTAGTTAAATTGTGGACGGACTGCTTTTTCAATTTTCGTTGCGACGATTGTTGCATGTTCAATTCATTTAATAGGCACTTGAGTTGAATTCAGGGGTTCACCATGGCCCGTATTTGTCAGCTGCATCCACAGCTGAGCTAGTTTCTCCTTTCTGTTGAGTCTCTGACGGGGAACGAGAAGTTGAAGCAGCAATTCTAAACCAAATATAGAGAAAATACGATTGCACATCATGTCATTATTATAATTATTTATTAATTTATCGTCTTGCTGACTAAGCGCGCAAAATGTCGTATTCCCAGTCGCTGTTTAAGCGCAATACGTCGCATTTACAAACCTGTTTGTTGTTTGTGCCTATAGCTCATAAATGTTTGAAATATTGCAAATACAAGCTAGTGCTTCAACGAAAGGCTCGAAACTATTTAGTAACAGGTGAATATCGGAGGGTAAAGCCAATAGACAGACTGTCTTGACAGGCTGTCTTGTCATTTTGCATGGGCCTGGTGCGCAATACCAGTTTTTCAATGAGCTCTTGTAAAATTCGAATTTACAGACTGTCTTGTATACTCTATGTAAAATGACGCGTTCTCGCGTGAGTTTAGATTCGTATATAGAAAAAGTACTTACGGCGAATCCATAAAGTCGGCAGTTAAGAATGCTGGCGACTGACTCGGCGGAGGAGTCGTAATTGACCGTGAAAACGGCAGGCGAGATTCATTTGAAGAAGGGATTTGACCAATACTTGATCCGAATCTTCCACTTGTCGGAGATGGACTTCTACGGCTGGAATCCATGGCACGGCTGGAATCCAAGGCACGGCTTAGGAGCATATTGGTGCTGGAAGTATTCAATGAATCTTGAAGTCTGAGAAGCAAAGTGGTTTACGATTTTATTCGCAGATTTTTTGCCTTTTTAACTACAACAACAATAATTACCTCCTGAGCTCTTCATGTGCAGTCTCTCTGGAACTTTTCTCATGTAAAAGTTGTCTGTTGAGTTTATCCAGTTCCGTCTGAAGTTCAATGCATTTGAGACGAGATCGAGCAAATTCGTCGTTCAAGGAGTCACTGAAAGAAGTCTCAGTTCACTTTTTTTTTTTCAAGTTACATGATGCAACTAATAAACGTAAGAGTGATATACTATTAAACTCACACTCGGCTGGTCAACGCCAGCATTTGGTTCTTCAGCTCGTCCCTCTCTGCAGTACGCTCATCAATATTTCTCCGAAGTGTGAACTCTTTTTCACGACTAGCTGCAACCAACTCGTCCAATTTCTTGTAATTCTCGTTGGCAAGAATGATTTCTTTTTCCAAACTATCCAAATGTCTTCGAAGATCACGGTTATCAGCTTCAAGCTGTTCAAATAATGGAATAGAGCGTTATTAGTTATTAAGGTTTATAACTCTTTTATTCATTGGGAATACTTGTGAGTTAACTAGTAAATACCTGCTTCTGAGAACTCTCGGCATCAGCTAACTTGAGCCGAGTCTCATCCAGATTTCTTTCCATTTTGATGTGATATTCTCTAGCCACTTTGGTATCTTTGTTGAGCACTTTTTCAGAATCTGTTACTGAGCTTAGTTGAGTCTCCAAAGAGGCCACTTGATTGCTCAAACGTTCAATTTCTAAAGCAACAGTTTACCGAGTAGGTACATGTAGCACGTAGCAGTGTATTATTTGGTTATTAACGTGTTTTTCGTGGCTTACCTTCTTCATAAGATTTCACTAAAGTGCTCTGTCGAGATAACTGGGTCCTGAGCGTGGAGCTATTCTCAAGAGCATCTCGAGCACTTTGACGCACAGTATCCGTTTCGCGTTCCAAACTGGTCCGATGATTCTCTAATGTAGTCTTTTCTGCACTCAGGCTTCGATACTGATTCAAAATCATCTCGTGCTCTTCGTCCTGAAATTATTGAGATTTAAACTGAATTATTGAGCTTGCAGTGAGAATTGAGATCTAAATTACATGTGATTTGGTAATTACCTTCGCCTGTAGAAGTTCTTCAATACGTCGAACTTCATCAATGTATTGATGAACTTGGCGTCTCAACTCGTCCGCCTCTTTATTTCGTTTATCTAGTTCTGTTGTAATGTTTCTACGTTCAATCTCACCCATGGAATGAGTTGTGGTCACTTTCCGCAGTTCCTTGACCGCTTCCTCGCGATCGCGTGACATTTGCTCAAGCTCTCGTCGGGAAGTCTCCACTTGTCTGCGGTTTAACATTAGGTCACGCTCCTGGGCTCGCAGTGTTTCTTCGTTGTGGCTTAAAACGGATGAAGCGAGATCGAATTTGTTAATCCATGGTGGCTCATATTGAAATGTAAATATATTTAATTTATTACCTTATTTGAATCTCAGAATTCTGCAGTCTCAAATTCAGTCTGGCCAATTCCTCCATGTATTGTCCAATCTCTGACTGGACTTTTGCAAGTCTACAGTCTTTGCGATCCAATTCAACTCTCATTTCATCCTTGTCTCGGTCCAGAACTTTGAGTGCCGTTTTCAACGAGATGATTTCGCGTTCGAAGCTTTGCTCCTTTGTTGAAAACTTTTGAAACTGTTGAGTCAATTCATGTCCAAGCCGTGCGTCAGTTTGGGCCGAGGGAACGGGTTGGGACAGTCGTTTTTGAGTGTCTAGAAGCAGCTGCTCCGTTTCTTCCAGGGTATCCCTAGTATTCCAGTAAAAAATACGATGAATTTTCGTTAAATTTCAGGCAGAAAGAATAGAAAATGACGAAATTGTATAGCCAGCTTGTTGTCACTCGTCACGCAACATGGGAGTGCTTCAGGAAATCCTACAATTTGGGTTGAACTTTGAACTTTAATAGATCCACAATCCACACCACAGGTAGCACATCATAGCCGCTAAAACTATTGCTACATGGATCTATGTAGCTGCGTATAACTCCGCCGGTTTTTGTAAGATTTTACTGAATTTCCGCATCCCACCGAATTCGCGGGATTTCCTTATGTATCTACTCCCAAGAAAAGTGATAGACTGGCATGCACTGTAATACTTTCGTCTGATTTTCTGAGTAAGAAGCCGTTATCAAGTAAAGTAAAAGCGTGTATAATTAAAAAATGCTCGGTATCAATATCAAGTCTTCTTACCTAACACTCTCTGCTTCCCGTCTCCATTTTTGAGCATGACCCTGAGTCTCGTCCAAATCTCGCCGGAGCTGTCGTATTTCATTTTCCAAACTAGCCCTGTGCATATCCGCCTGCTTCAAATCCCGTTTGGCAACTTCGAGAATTCTTTCCGAATCACGGACACGTGACAGTTGTAAATTCTGACCTTCCTTTGACATTCCCTTCAAACTACTCACTTGCCGCTCCATGTCTCGAAGTTGAGTTTGCGAAGTCCGCAAGCCGTCCTGAAGTTTGTCACGTTCATCTTCGAGTCGACGAATCATTGATTGGGTTGCTGGCGGAAGTTCTTTCCGTTGTTCCTGGTATTCCGCCTGTAAATGGAAACGGTACTTTCGGCTTAAAAGCAAGGGACACGAAACGACAAACCATTGCACTACACGTTTTGCTGAACAAAGGAGAAAGCATGCAATAGCAAGTAGAAACGGGCCGAATGCCATTGAACAAAGTACCTGAGCATTCTTCATTTTCCGTTGAAACAATTCGTGATCCTTGGTCAACTTGTCAATTGAATCCTCTTTACTGAACAACACGTTTCTCAAGCGCTCAATTTCCCGTCTGTACGTCTCCACGTCTGAGTTAAGGGTCAACCATTCCGCTAGGGTTGGACCGCGTCCAACCGAAGAAACTGATTCACCCTGGAGAGTGGTCCTAGTCTCGCTTCTATGTGGAAGCGAACGTTGCGACACATCTTCCCCAACAAATGCACGTATATCTTGAGCACTATCCGCGTCTGAAGCAAGATAGTCCACACTTGCAGCGGAGGCTATTTCGCTTCGTGCTGGACCCGGTGCATTCCTATAGGCACCACGGATGAGTTCCTGAGTGGAAAATGCTGAGATCTTATCCTTATCTTTCTGGCGTGAAATGGGGAGACTAGGGTTATCAGGCTGCGAAACTCCAACGTTATACTGTTGATACTCATCTTGGAGATTTCGACGTAGTCCACCAGCAAGATTCTCCGAAGTTCTTCGGCTCAGCTTGTGGTCCTTGCTTGTTTCGGGAACATCATCGGGCACTGGCGGATGAAATGAAACAGCAGTATGGCCCTTGGGCGGCTCAGGTTGATTTTCATCATGAAGATTCCGATGTAGTCCACCAGCAAGATCCTCCGAAGTTCTTCGGCTCAGCTCGTGGTCCAAGCTTGTTTCGGGAGCATCATCTGACTCTGGCAGTTGAAATGAAACAGCAGTATGGCCCTTGGGCGGCTCAGGTTGTTCGACACGAGTCCCTTGTCCAGTGTCCCCTTGTCTTAGAGCTGCTTCGAATTTATCTTGTCTATCAACTGAATTTCCGGATCGACCACCAAATCGATTCTCAGACTGAACTTGTCTGCCACCTCGATCTTGGAATTGGTCCCGTTTATCAACTCGATCATCGTATTGGTGCTGCTTCTCTCCTGCTAGTCCAGTTGCCGTTGGATCAGCTAAGGATTGAAGCTTATCAATGGCTGATGTTACGCGATTACTTCCCGTCGAAGGATGAGCTTGGCCGTAATTACTCTGAACTTGGGACGACGACGGTCCTCTGTTGTGTGCCATGGAAGACGTTGGTTTCAGATGATCCGAATCACCAGTCACTGCTACCTTGGAGGTTCCCGTGGCCTGCTTTAAGTTTGACTTTCGACGTGTGTTTGGGAAACTTCTGTTATCAGCTGGAAGTACTGTAACATTATCACGTTGAAACTCATCATTTTGACCCCGATTGCCTTCTTTATGTCTTTCTTCCTCGTAACCTCTTCGACCCGGCAAATGATCAGCAACTGGTTCAGACCTACCCGGTTGGCTGGAACGCACCGGATCGTGGCGTTGGTCATTTCCTGCTACCAAATTCTTGGATGTGGAGGTTTGTATACCACGAGTTACATGGTCGCCGTGGGGAATGACTGTTCCAACACGTCCACCACGACCTTGGTCAGCCACTTTTACTGTCCTCAGATCAGTACCAGACGTCAAGAAATCAAGTTCATCGCTATACTCATCCGCACGATCCGGATCAGTAATAACTTGTGCTTGTTCTTCATCAGAAGCAAGTGGTTCAATGGGAACTGGTTTTGACTTTCCAGTAGTAGAAGGCTCTGAACGGGGATCCAGTTGATGTCGAGATTTACCTGGGTGTCCGGCTGCTACGGCTAAGCCGCTATCGGGCCCGATATTAGATGCAACAGGAAATGTTCGAGTTCTCCCATCCTGACTGACTTCTGCAGCTTTTCTATTTCGACTTCGACCTCGAGAAATGTCCATGGACGTGTCAACCGCTCCCCGCCCATTCGTTCCAGTAAACTGTCCAGGTTCAGCTAAAGGCCGTCCAGGACTTCTAGAGCGAACATCTCGAGTCGAAGTTCTGGAGTGTATCGCGGCCTTGGACATAATTGATTTAGCTGGGTTGTCCACGTTCCTTCCGTGGAAACTGCTCTGACTTTGGACTCTAGTCTGTGGCACTGGTTTTGACTTGATTCCTGATTTCTTAATGCTCCTGAGGTCAGACTTGGTGGAAGACTGAGGTTTCCTTGAGCCTTGTTTCGACAGGACGTCGGCCTCAAGTTGGTCTAGAAGTGAGTCAGCCGAGGATTCTTCGTCGCTTACATGGTCCATAGTTGATTTCTTAACTCCACCACGCTTCCGAGTGCCAGATGGCGATGATTCACTTTGAAACCGTTTCCGTGATCCTACGCTGGACGGGCCTCTTGATGGAAAATGTGTTGCCCTTTGTCCAATTCTCTGAACGAACGAAGGTCCAGCCTTGGAGACACGAATAACTTGTTGGTCCTGACCAGCTGATAGATCGTCGTCGCCGCTATCTGCGCTTCCAGCGGAAACGGCATCGTCGTACTGTTCGTATTCGTCATGAAGATTCCGACGTAGTCCACCGGCAAGATTCTCCGAAGTTGTTCGACTCAGCCTATGTTCTTGGTCTGTTTCGGGAGCATCACCGGGCAGTTGAAATGATACAGCAGTAGAATCCTTGAGCGGCTCAGGTTGTTCACTACGAGTGCCTTGTCCAGTGGCCTCTTGTCTTACAGCAGCGGATCCTGTTCCTGTTCCTGCTCCTCTAGACGGAAATCGTGTAGTCTTTTTTCCAAGTCTCTGGTGAGCTGATGGATCGCTGTATGTGGCCCGACTCATTTTAGATACTTTTGAGGTTGCAACACGGCTTTTAAGACCATTGTTTTGAGAACGGGATCGGAAGATTACTGCTGTTTCTGGGTTGCTTTGAAATCCGACGTGTTGTGTCTTTGTACGATTCGGCGAGCGTGAGCTTTGTCTTGTCTTCAATTCGTCAGACGTGAGCCCTGAGCGTCCTGCTGTCGGGGAAGACCGATGTCGTCTTACATTTCGACCCTCACATTGTTCCAGAAGAAATTTCAACTTTGCTTTCTCCTTGCAACAGTGAGAAAGTTGAGCTTCCAAGAGCTTGTTCTTTTCTTCCATGCTCATCGCTAAATATGTCGGAAAACCGCCATCAATTGATTGGACGAGGCAGTCAATAATTTGAGTCTCCGCAGCTGAAGCTCTTCCACTCATAAACTTGTGATGACCATCAACTGTAGAATAATACTAGTGTTGTGAAATTTGAACTTGGAATGGAAAATAACAATCCCAGCTATAGGAGATTATGGTTAAACGGATGTTTTTAAGCACATGAGTGCATAAGGAAATCCTGACTGCAATCCACGTATTTAGAGCAAGTTTAAAAAAAAACGATAGCCAGATCTGCTTCAACAATTTCAAAAATTCGCCGATCTTCAGCTCTCGTGTGACCAGAACTTTGTAGGATTTCCTCACGCAGTACCATGTGAAATGTGATAGTGCGCCGGCTAAACCATTCTATACGGTCATGTTTAATTCTATCCTAGACTCTTTATCACGAGAGTGCACTGTACAAAACGATCTAAAGCTAGACTTACGAACAGATTCCTGAAGTTTGGCTTCCAAATCAAAATTCCGCTTGTGTAAAATATTCAGTTGTAATTGAGTCGCCTTGAGCGACATGCGCAGGGCGTGCTCGTTGTTGTCCTTGTTCGTGGATTTGCCATAAACTGAGCTCAGCAGCATTTTCCCACCCGGTTGTGTATGGAGGCCATGTTTCAAACGGTCAATTTCTTTGTCTCGCTCCTCAACTTTAATTTCCATAGCCCCAACGGTTTCCGTTAGGTCTTTCGTTTCGCTTTTAAGACATCGAGCTTGAAGTTGCAAACATTCGATTCGACTATCCGCAATCTAAATGTTTTTCAAAACAAAAGCAGTGTATTTGTGCAGGCTCTGATTTCGTAAATAGAACTGCGTGTAACATTTCGCAAATTAAGTGGTTAAATCCTTACCTTGATGTAGTCCAAGGCACAAGGCTCTTTCCATTTGGCCCCGCCGTATTCCACATAATTCCGAATACGAATGCAGTGTTGGCAACATGGTGGAGCAGGGCAATTTATCTCCATCCTTTGTTTCCTTGAAGCAACAGGCCTCCGCTCGCCGTCTAAACAAACACAGATCACAACAAAACCATGAAATATTTCTCGGGGTTGGGAAGAAAGTTTCTCAAAACGGTTTCATATTTACCCTTTGACCTTAGCCATTAAATTATGCCCAGTTTACGTTAACTTGGGTTGGACTAGGCTAGGTTAAATACCATGCAATTAGATAGAATTTCTAATCGTGGTACGCTGCAAGCATTGATTGGTTGGACTTATTCGAGTAACATTTTCGATTTCCGCATGGAACTTTTTCACAATAAACTTTTTTATAAATCTGTTCTCCCTGATAAGTAAAATTGTAATCATGATGCACTTACCAGACGAGATAACAACAGCCTCCAAGTTACGTTCCTGTAAGTCCGCTATCCTTTTCGTTTTATGAAATGTCTCCAATTCCAAACCTTTTAATCGTTTCACGAACTGCTTCACCAGTAGTTTCAGATCTGTATTTTCACTCTCCAAATCACGCAGGCGAGATCGGTTGGCTTTGTGTTTTGGGAGAATAAAGA
>JAQFXY010000742.1:0-17870 GCA_034693865.1 Ceratophysella sigillata | reverse complement strand
CCCATGATTTTCCTCACAAAACCAAGCCAAACCCAAATCCAAACCAAACCCAGAGGATTTATAAATCCTCCAAGTTCTATCTCTGGCCACGACTGGTTTGTAAACCTCTATCCATTGTAATTAACGAAACGGTTTTTTTTGTTATGTTGTTTGAGGATAAATCCGCAAAAGTACAAGTTATTCAAAAACATTTAATTAACTAATTACGTAAGTTAAGCGGGAATGAAAGCTCTTTCAGTTGGTCCTACCGTCCGTATATTTCGGAAGTTTGACAAACGTAAGGTAAAGACACGTCTTCGTGGTTCTGGCCAGGTTCGCTGTCCCCTTCATTTTTGCCCGTCAGCAATTGGGGTTCAATCTCTCTATTTTTGTTCTGCAGATAATAATCCGTAATGGTTATTAAACAATTAAACATTTTCATAAGAATCTGAATACGTAGTTATGCATTACTTTCCCGTTCCTGTTTCTCCGACCCATTTTAAGAATTCCTCTGCAAATTACGAAAATCAAACTGTCGTAATTCCTCTTCTTTTGAGCCGATACAGACTGACAGGGTATATTAATGATTCTAGTAATTTGCTGCAATTTTAGATTATTCCGATTTCCTATTATGCAAACTGGTTATTTAAATCTATCGAAATCCACACTACGTGTTGTATGAGCATGACAATGATTTGCAATAACTTGAAAGATTTACTTACCAACTCAAAACTGCAAAGTCCATATATAAGAAAAGAACGGGGACGTAAACAGCAGCAGCGCTGCCAAATACTACGTATACCTATACCTACACTACATAGTAGTTTTGTATGCTCCATACACGCCTTGTGCTTAGGCTGGGCCAAAAATAACCTTTGCTGAAACAAAATTCCAAGATGTTGAATACAAAAACTGGATCCCCGAATCTTGCTGAAATGAGGTTTAATGGACAGGAATATAACACTTAACAGAAGCTCAGAATTCGAAAATTCGGATTATCTTTCCGCAATTTGTTCCCGATCGCAATGTAAAATGTAATACGTTTTCCGTATGCGTGTGATTTCGTTATTGTTCTAATCCAAAGTTGCACTACTATAAATAAAGGCACCAAAAAAGAAGCTAACCAGCACACATTAACCAGCAGCGGCCTGAGTGCACTCTTCTGTGGCCGGAGTCAGACGGGGTTCAGGATGAATAAAGAACACCCGCGGTCATACAAATGCTGGGACCTGCAACACTACCGCGCGGGACTTGCATGAGGGTTTCAAAGAAGAAGCATTATCTACATGTGCACGTGTCGTGTTACGTGTGCACAGAGGCGACAGACGACAGCACAGCAATATTCAAGCAAGATCAAAGATCTTCGGTCATCGGTCATCTCATCAGCGTTAAGGTAAGGCAAAGAAACTGACTGCTGTCATTTATGTTGTCTTTGTTTGTCCTGGTACCTGCTTTCATTATATTCAAAGGTACGTCCCATTTGCCATTCAAGCCACACAACAGGCAGATTTGTGCGGCGACGGCCGACGTCGTATGGCGCGGTGACGTACAGCACATTAAATTCAAACATCATCAAAATCATCATAAACATCAAAATTGCGACCGTTATGGAAATCCTAACCTAACCTAACTTAAATCAATGAAATTCGATGGAGGCAACCCTGGCTCCTTGAGACTACAAGCTGAGCGCTTAGCCTAATCTTTATTTCAGCCCAAATTTTTCCATAAATTATAAGGCTTGTAATTAGTCGGCCCTCAAAATATTAGAGTTGTCAGGCAAATAATCAGACATTTCCGGCAGATTCCTAACCTAACCTATACATATGAAAAGATTTGCTGGAGAATTCAATTTTTTGCGGGTCGAAAAATGTTTTCCCAAATTATAATTCAATAGTAACCATATCATATAAAGCTGGCCCAAGAATCAGTGCCAAGCACTGCTCGGTGTAACTGTGAACTGAACTGGTTACAACTTGCACGAAAAGATGTGCATACTTAATCTGTGCATACTTAATCTGCCCATCATTACTGAATTTAGAACAATCAATCAGAAGCAGAATTGAAAAGCTCGACAGAAAGAAAAATAATAACCTTAAAACTGAGTAAATCCCAAAGCAAGTTTAAATATAATTTTATTCTGAGTAAGTAAACATTAACCAGCCCAATTCCATGTCGTAACCCTAACCTAATACCAATACCACACGTCTAAATACCCATCACCATTTACAGAATGTAGGACAATGTTGTGTATAACATGCATATTTATGGTATTCAAATTGAAAGTCTTATTTCCGGAAAAGCTCCAATTCAGGAAGATGTTGAATAGCTTCCGAAATATTACGAAAACCAATTACTCCTAATTTAGCTCCTGCCACTTTGCAACCGAACTGGACACTAGTTACCACGTCCAAATTATTTATAAGGCCAAAAATAACTGCTGCATTGAAAGTGTCACCAGCTCCTGTAAACATGCCAAAACAGTTAGATGTTTCTCATGGCCAATTCTGACGGCTCGCAATAATATTACTTCTGCAAGAATTACCTAAGGAGTCCACAATTTTCTTTGGAGGTGAGGCCTTAATGTGCTTAATTTTGTCTGCAGACTGCCCAGCAATGCAGAAAGCGGCTCCTTGTTCACCCCAGGCACAAATGATGAGTATTCTATGTAGGTATGTATGATAAATAGTAAATAGGCAAATTATTTCAATTAGCGGTGCTCAAAGTCACAGAGCGAACAGGTCAGGCCAGGCTATCTGGATATTTGCAATTGAACCATACCCCTACCTTTCAATATAAAACAAATACGCCAACTACAAATTCTCAGATTTGTTCACGAGCCAGAAAGCCCGGCCTGTTCGTTGTGAGCGACACTGTATACATATTGCCAGTTATGAAGTGTGGGGATATACCCTTTAGGCAACATTTGAGAAAATATCTGAGCAGCATGTTTGCAGTCTGTTGCACCCTTCATAGCTGCAAACTCTTTTCCAACGAAAACTATGTCAGCCAATGGAAGTAAAATTGAAAGACTTTCACGTTGTTTCTCCACCTGGCCAAATAAGAAAACATCATTAAAATTTTATAAACATAGGCATAATTTCGTGTCTCGAGCTTTGCACCTGTTACCTGTGGGTACATGCGCGCCTGTCTACATACCTCAATTGAAACAGGAAGCTTTCTCTTGGTGTAAATGACTTCATCGTCTGCGACTTGGCTCGTATTACTCGCCCCATGACTTGCATTGTAGTCCTGGATGTATTTTAGCATCTCGGGTAGTTGAGCTTCGTTTCTACCCTAAATAATGCAGATATTGCCAAATCCTTCTTTAATTCAATATTGACCCATGCTTTCTTACATGATATGATATAATGCGAAATCTGAGTCCACAGTGTCGGAGCAAACCTCAAAGTGAATCCAGTCGTATAAGCTCAAGTCAATATTTTCTTTGAAGTGAGCAGAGGTTAACTCGGGTAGGTTTCCATTGTTGTGAACAATTGTGCGAGAACCAGTTTCCTCACTACAAATTACGACCGAGGCTGGACTTTGGACGCAGTTTAGAACAGGGCAGTTTTCACATTTGATTCCATAGGATTTCATATCGTTCTGAAAGAAACTAAAATACAAATTCAAAAACCAAGTGCAATCAACATTTGTTAACTTTCAATTTGCAACTTTCAATTTGCTTAGCTTTTGCATAGTTCCATTTATAATGTTATTTGATACATCAGGTGTTTGATATAAATGTTTAAAACCAAAAAAGTCAATTGTGTAATTTTTTTTAGCTATAGCTAATAGCTATGCAGCAACTTATCATTAAGTAATAAGTATTTACTTACGTTAGTAAATGGTCATTGGCCAGCGTGCCATAAAATTCCACGTCAGCTCCCAGGATAGTCATGACGGATGCATTATTTGATGCATTCCCACCACGTTCCCAACTTTGCTTTGTGCATCTGTAGCACAAAATAGTGCAAAACTAGATTAAATTATTTACATTACGCTATATTCTAGAGATAAAGTCAAGGTTTGCTCGATTTACCTTGTCACATGTTAATACCACGAAATGCTTTGCGAGGGTTTATTACAAAATGAAAAGGTAAGGAAATGCTAGGTTAGGACAGCTTTGGTGCAGAATATTTTCCATGATGTTTTCTAAAATAAGTAATCTGAAGATTGCACGCGCTTTCTAGGATTTGTTAAATTAATAGCGATACAATAAGAATAAAACCGACTAATGAAAACTTAAATCACACACTTGTCAATGTACTGTAAGCTTTTCGGTCTTTTGCTCAGTGCTAATCTTATCCTAATTATTTTAGTGTAAGAATCAACCATGATAGCTATTGTATTAAACACTTCTTTCAATTTACCGTTGATCACTGTCTTCAAGAGGGTACTTTGGCAGAAAGTTAACAATGTCAACACAGTTTAGTCCCACAGTGCAAATAAAAGGCTTCATATTACTAATGCTGGAAGTCTGACAGTAGGTACTGTTTGTATTTCTAAATGATTAAACCAAATTGATCATATGGAAAGTGTAGTGTGGAGTTGAAGGTGACACTTGTCATTGGCGTCCCATACTATTTGTACTGTAGGTAGGGTAGTCAATATTTTGTTCTGTTGCCTCTACATGGATACATACAATATAAACAAGGTATACCCGTAGTGAAGTAACGTAACACGTAACCTGTTAAATTATTTAGCTTTGTGTAACCTGTTTTGTGTAGTTCTGCTCCCAACAGTTGAGTCTTCAATAGGATATGTAATCACATGGTAAATATCATCCACACAGCAGTGCCCAATAAAAAGCAGCATTTTTAGTCTGAGCAGACAGCGAGCGAAAACAGATCAATAAAACACAAGTACTTCCACCGACACAGAACAGACAAGATAGCCTACAAATTGTATTTTCTGTTTCCTGTCAGGCTTTCTCAACCTGTCCGCTCAATTTTCTTCCCGGGATAAAAGGAAGGAGACGAGCCACTCGTTGAATGGAAGTTGAGATGCACGGAGGATCTGGGGACGGAGTGGATTTTTCACTCAAAGCATCCAGTAATTCAGATGGATTTGAAGTCCGGCTTGTGGATCCTGAAATTGTAAGTCTAATCACTAGCAGCGGAAAATCCGAATGCCTTCTGTCAATGGCTAAGCTGCGTTTAAATACATTGATAATTGCGGTTACAATTTAACACTTGACATATGTGATTTTTCTAGGGTCGAGGGGTATTTGCTACTCGTTCCTTTAAGAAAGGAGAGACTGTCTTGACGGATACTCCATTCGTAACCTGCCAATTCGCTTGGAACCAACTCTACTTGTATAAGGCCTGTGAATACTGTTTGCGGTAGGTTATTCCTGCTTCACATTAGTTTTATCTCCTCTCACACTCCCGGATTAGAAGAACCTTGAACTTCACGTGAACCCTGTTTCAAAGTTCCATGCTCCTAGTTAATGCTACAATGCTCGATAACTACCTTATCAACCTAGGCAATGAATGTATTTATGCTATACTTAATCTAATCATAAGCATAAACAAGGATATTGATGTTTCAGTGCTCTTGAAACCGCTGAGGAAAATGCACGAAGACTAGCCGGTCGGCCAACTCTTCAGCTTCCGCATCCCGAATGTTGTGAGACGAAGAAGGAGCTACACGTACCATGCGATGATTGTGATGTTAGCAAATATGAAATAATTATCGTTCTTGCTTAGTTAGTTATTCCAAACTACTCGAATAATTTAATGTTTTTCAACTTAGGCCGTGTACTGTTGCTCTGATTGCAAGCAGAAGGCTTGGCAGGAGTACCACTCCGTACTCTGTTGTAAAAGCTATGATCCTCCGGAAACGCATCCTATTAAAGTTTTGGATTTGTACTGGAGGTATGTGTAATGGACGTTCGATAATGATTTGATTTGGGCTTAAAATTGTAAAAGCTAAAATTGTTCTGTTGTTTCAGAATGATGCATTACCCACCTGAAACAGCAAGTATTTTTCTGCTTGTCAAGCTACTGGTAAAGCTGTCTCATGATAATGACGGTTCCTTGCGCAAGAGGCTATCCGAGGTGAGTTTTTTGGTATCTCACTAAAGAATGTGATAATTTCGAGAAGTGAAATGTGATGCATTTTATTTACAGTTTTGCAGTGTTTCGCTCGGCGAGGACGAGGCGCTGGCTCATAAAATGCTTGGAGATGAACATATAACACGAATTATTAATTTGAGAGAAATGGTGAAGAATGTGGTTAGCTTTGAAAATGTTCAAGACGTAATGAAACCACATTATAAATTATATTATTCTAAATTAAATGCGGACTGTGCTTATTCTATGAGACAATTTTTATGTCCTAGTTTCTAACACCAGAAGCATTTTTGCAACTATTTGTCCTAGTTGGGAGGAACGGACAGGGTGTTGGTACAAGCTCATTTGCTGCTTGGGTGGAAAATATAGAAAACCTTGAAATTGACCCCGTAGAGAAGAAAAATATTTTGGATTTTACCGACGGCATATACGAAGCGATGGATGGACGTAAGTTTTGGATATAAACCGTAATAAAAATAACTGATTCAAGTAAAAGCATACAATAATCTACAATTATTCCAATTCTTTGTGTGTCGCAGATGTTGGTCACTTCATGGATAATGAAGGCAGTGCTCTTTTTCCACTTCAAAGTCTGGTGAACCACAGCTGTGTGGCCAATACCGTTGTCAAGTTTCCGGAGAGAAATCATGTTTTGGGACTCGTTGCATCTGAGGACATTGCCCAAGGGGACGAAATAACTATTTCGTATTTAGACCTCAAAGACTTGGAACGGTCTCGATATTCCAGAAACAAGTATCTCAAGTAAGTGTGTTTACTGGGATTATGTATTGGGTTATGATATGTATATGCATATGAGTTTAGTTTATATTTGAATTTCAACATTTAATTAAACATTTCTCCAATATGCAGTGGTTCTCAGAGCGAGCAGGTCACGAATTTTTCCTTAGGGGAAGACTTTCGTAATTTTGCGAACTCCGAATGTCACATGCGACCTCCGTCGCTAGTTGTCTGTTGATCGAATGTGACATCCAATGTTCCCAAAATCATCGACTTTTCTCGTAAGGAAAAACTCCTGATCTGTTGGGAGCTGTGGGAATCGTCAACGTGTATCAAGTAGTATGTATTGGTATTAACAGAACTTATTTTGACTATTTTAGAGAACATTACTTGTTCGAATGCAGCTGTCCCAAGTGTTTGGAGCAGGGATTAACAGAGGAGGACTTGACAAGTGAGGAGAGTGACAGCTGTTGTGAAGACGAAGACGAGAATGCTGAAGAAGACGCATCAGATGGCATGGACGTTTGAATTCACTATTGGCCAATATTATAGACCAAACACAAGCTTTAACAATGCGCTTATCTTATCAAATAAATACACGAACATATCAGGAGAATCTATTCTACAGTGCTGCTCACAGCGAAATGAAAATCTGTTGTCGCTTACGAGAAGGAAGAAACTCGAGATTGTGCGAGCTTCCGATACCACATTTATTTTACACTACTAGTCTTCAGTTGACAATCTGGGCAATTTAATCTTGAACTTTGGCATTGGATTACCTTAATGGTATTTATTCGAATGCTCATGTCAAACACTATTAATTACCGAGCCAGGTAGGTTAACTAAAGAATAATTGTGACATTAGAAGTTTCAAAATCATGGCGTTCTTCTGGGATGGTGACAAAAAGCTTTCCCCCTGCTGACAATGAGCTGTGAACACCACTACTCTATTCGAAAATGCATGATTACAGTTAAATTTCTTTGTCATTGTGTACTTTTACTTAAATATTAATTGGTTAATGCAATGCTTCAGCGGTATATACATAAATGTAATCGTCGCATCTTTAACTTAATATTGAATGTTGAATGTTTGCCATATTTTACATCACATGTATGTGTTATGCCAAATAATATCTTTGTCAATTATTATTGTATTATGCATATACACCGAAGGCACTTTCATGGAAATAAATATATGTAAATGTATGATGTGGGAGAGGCTGGACGAATTGATGCAAGTGTAGATTTGAACAGGGGCAATGTATTTATTGCGTCATTGTCATTATGCCCTGCTAAGTAGACGGAATTATGAAATCATTATGCCCAATTATGAAAACTACAGCGTCAGTGTAGCTGAGAGAGGAAATTGGCCTAAAATATTGTAGCAATGCAAGTCAGAAATTCATACTATGTATAACAAATCAAAATCGACTGTGTAACAGTAATGTACTATTTAGGTAATGTAATGTAACTGTAATGTTTCCGTTTCGTATTGTTTGAAAAGAAAACACCTGTTGCCGTGTGAGCTGGTGTTTTGTTTCCAGTTTGCACAGTTATTGTTTGATCAATAACTCAGGATCAACTCGTTTGGATCCGTTGTTGCGTTTCACCAAATTCGTCCAGAACATTGGGCTACTCTCGTCGTTGAAGTTGAAGGGCAGTTGGAATTGGAACCGAAACCGGAGTGATTACCTGCTGCAACCGAGTGATTATCTGCTGAAACCTTGAAAACTGGCTGAAGTCTCGAGTTAGTTAAGGTTAGAATTCCGAAAGCTTTATTGTGGAAATATTTAGTAGGTAATTGCCATTGTCATTGTCCAGAGTCAGGATGTCCGCTCCAGATCCAGTAAAGCCGGCCGCTGCGTCAACGGATGACGAAGCAGGGAAGAAACGGGGAGGAAGTGGTGGAAGTGGCGGAAGCACAGGCGAGGCAGGAACGGGCAAAAGAGGTAGTGATGCTGCAGCAGCGGATAAGAAGCGCAAAAGTCTCCCACCACCACCTCAGTCATCGTCAAGTGATCCACCTCCCACGGATAAAGTACGCAAAGCTAGCACCGAATCCTCTGATGGCAAAGGTATGTGTTGGCTTTTTCTACCAACGGGTTTTCACAAATCATCCATCCTTTGGTTTTACAATTATTTACGATCTACGAAACTAAATTTTGAGAAATACAGTTCATTAGTCCATAAAAAACCGAACAGGTCCACCGAGAAAACTCTGTAATCTGCGATTCTAAAGAAAAATTCTGTGTTTTTTTTTAGAACGAAGAAAGTCGTCTGGAGCGCGACCGGAAGCGGAAGCTCTGGATAAGCGGCGAAAGAGTAGTAAGCGTGGTTCGGATGCAGTTGAGGACGAGAAGTTGACTGGAACTCAGCGGCTGGCCGCTCTCAAGCAGAAGAAGCTACAGAAACGAGCCGAAGAGCTGCAACTGGTCGCTGATTCGGAGAATGAGGTATTTAAAATTTTCTTCAGGAGCATCCTTGTTATGACTTGTTTGTAATAAATTACGTGGATAAACCAAAAAAAACAAAAAAAACTTGTTATAAAATACCTACTTCACAATCTACAACAGCGAAAAATGCTCTTTCAGATGATGGATTTCCTTGTACCAAAGTACTTGTGTCGAAAGCAGAAGATATTACAATATTAATAGGAAATACGTGTCAAACTGAATTACACGAGCTGAAAAACATTGAATTCTAGTTTAGATTTTAGGCTTAAATATTATTATTATTGAATAGGAAGAAGAGGAAGAAACCACAGTTCCGCTGCTGGACCGACGTGACTCTGAGCTGACACCAGCCGAAATTCTGCAGAAGGATCTGATGATGTACGACCTTCTGATGGAACACGAGGAGCTAATGCTTATGCACGGCGAGCTCAAGCCGATTGTCGAGCAAGAGGAAGAAGAGGAAGAAGAAGAAGAGGAAGAACACGAGTAGGTCAACTAAGATTTAATAGGAAGACTGGATTACATCTACATCTGAGATTTCACAAGACTAGCTTATGCGGAATGCATTCTTCGGAACAAAATTAAATCGGGTTTATAAGGCTGAAAATCGGAAATTACCACTCAAATTACTGACAACCATTAGGTGGAAATATTCGATGACAGGGAATGATTACAGATACATTTTATTCGATTGTATTTGTAGTTTCCAAAAGTATGCTCTCCAATGCAAGTAGAATTGGCTATATTTATCTGATTTATTCAATATTTTACAGTGAAGAAGAATTTGAGCATGAAGAGGAAGAGCAAGACGGTAATTTCTTATGAAATTTTTTTTTTGGAGCATGTGGAATATGCAATGAGGCATTGACGCCTATATTCCCGTGTTACAGAAGTGCCAGATGAAGCGGCACCCGAAGCGGATGAGGATGAACAGGCTCCCGTGGAAAACCCAGATGACCCTGATAATATCATCAATCTAATGATGCAGGATCAGCAGGCCGAGGACGCAATCAAGCTTCTGTTTATGGACACCGGCCCTGTTGAGCCAGATAGTAAGAATCCTTGATCGGTTATTAGATTGGAAAAAATCTCAATTGACAAAAAGGTTCAAGAGTGACAAAAAGTGGTTTAGTTGGAATTTAGTATGAATGTATTGTTATTTATTGAATTTCTGCCAAACCAGTTTTTGCAAATCTAAATCCGAAATTATGAAATCTCCATTAAAATGAGACCTCATTTATAACTTTCATCATGCGATGCATGCATATACGTACTATTCGTCAACATTGAATTCCTGCCGGTACAGCGGACAGTGTGGTCAACTTCCCTGGCGTCGTTGGAATCACGCTAAGCGACAAGTCGAAGGAATTCTTTGAAATTGGAGACATTGCGGAAAAGGAACCGTACTATACTTACATTAGCTTGAAACGAATCAAGCTCCATTTGTACATGTACCAGGACAAGTCCGAATTCGCTGAGCACTATAAGCTGTTCGAAGTAAATAAGTCCTAGTTCGCTTCTCATGTTTTTAGCAGTATTTGTATGGTTCTTAACTCTGTTCATGTTCATATCATCCGATTAGCACTACCCGGATTTCGCAATGCTCTTGGGCCTTGATTCAACTCAACAAACTGGGCATCCGTACTACCTCTGCACTACCATTGAAGCTCGTAATTTGGTCATCAATCCACCCAAAAAGAAGAAAGTCCATTTTGATGTCAAAAAGAAGGAAGAGGTCGGGACTTAAAATTACATATGATTGTTTACAGATAACTGCAGAAATTATTTATAATGATTATTTAGAAAATTATAGGACAAACCCTTGGTAGATTCAACCTGGCGTTTGGAAGTTAATGTTTGTCAAAATGGATCACAGGGTTAAAATTAGGATTTTTTTCCATCTAATAAAAATCCGCCATCTTATTTGTAAAGCTTTAAACCTGAAACGGACGATTACTTCCAAGTGCATTGAACTTTCCAGAACCGTTTTGATTGTTAATATTGGTGGTTCCATTCGGATGTTCTTGACAATTTCCTTTCGTTATTTTGCAGGAAGTATGGGCAAAGATGGCCTCCATTGTTCCAAGAAAATGGCGTTCATTGGGAAGTGAGTTGGAAGTCGATGCAGAGACAGTTAAAGACAGCCGTCCGCTGGTACGGTAGCCTTACAGTTCAAGCCTATACTAAGGAAGAAATATTTGATGAATGATTTACACACTTCCTAATTATATAGTTGAAAATCTATGCATATCGTTACATCGAAGGCTTTGGTAATCCAATTCAATTTGAAAATACACCGATGAAACCCGACTCAATGGCATATGCCAGCTTCCCTTCACTCGATCCTGCCACTGTGAAACTGGTTGAAGAGTCGGAAGTGGACATTGGAATTCAGGTCATTCTTTAATCTCAATTAAATTGAATTGGTGTAAGAAATCAAGTCAATTAAATGAAGCATTAGTTAATATGTGAAACGTTCTAAATGTTCAGGTCATGCCACCCAAGGTTACTTCCAGTAGCCAGACTGGATTTTCTTTTAAACGAAACAAGATAATTCAGTATGAAAGTCAATATATGGATCCGGAAGAGGCTAAGCTGTATTTGGAAGCCCCTGTTGACATTAAGGTATTCAAATGCAGTTGACAATAAACATATTGCTAGTGCTACTGATATCACAAATCTCAGACCCATTAAATACAGTATCCGCCAGTTTATTTGCGAAAGAGTTTCCTCGAACAACAGTTTTACGCAAAAGGTTTCGATTCGATTGACTTTTTCCGCTTAAACTACTTTCGGCAAACCCAAAACTAAAACTAGCCTTACAAATTCTGTGTAACATGAGCATGTACACATGTGTACATTTAGGCACCATTCTGGTCCCGACATGCCGCAGGCAGTTTTTTCAATTTAATTTTTATCGGATTTGGGCTTCTTAACAGCCCTGGAAGAATCTAGTGAATCGTATTTCGAACCCATTATCCAACCTGATCAAAACCAATTTAATACATCAGTAGGTTTTAGCTCAATTTTCACACGCATTCAGTTTTCTAAACGCATGACTAATGAAAATAATGTCAAACTGAGCAGAGAACGAAGAATCTCCAACGTTCCCTTCTTCAGAACGAGCTGATGAACATGATCGTGGATGACTACAGAACTTTGAAGGCAGTCAAGGGTCACGAAGTGGAGTACAACAACGAGTCCGCTCTGCTTCAAGAGTATCAAACTTACTCTGATTTACGACATTCGAAGGGTCGTTATGTCACTGCAATGACGTTTCACCCTACCCTAGAAGGTTTGAAGCAGCCCCTTGCGCATTTCTAACCTTTTCAATATTTGGCCTCGTTTGTGTGGACCTTTCACAGCCGTGTATCGTATTATATAAGGTCATTATCATGATGTAAGGTATGTTTCAGATGTGGTCGTAATGGCAATGGCGGAAGACGCCACTTTTGACCGACGAATCGAATTCCACTCTAAAACGCTGATGGAACCCAATTTTGTGCTTTTCTGGGATTTGAAGGATCCAGTCAAACCTCAGGTATGATCGCTTATCGATTACTGCTTGACAACAGTATTTTGAATAGAATTTACATAAAAACAATAGCTAGTTTTTTTTTAAATTGTAGTTTATGCTGGATGCCCCTGCTGATGTATTTACATTTATGATAAATCCAGCTGATCCTAGTTTAGTGGCTGGTACGTTTAGTTTCATTATATATTTTCTTTGTGGCATTGTTGCCATGCATCATGCTATAAACGCAACTGATCTCTTAGGTGGGTGTGCTAATGGACAAGTGGTATTGTGGGACTTGGGTCGGGTGCATTCTGAACTCAAAGCCCGAATACAAGATAGACGGCATAAAAGCAAGGACATGGGCAAACGGAGGCCGTCCTTTTTGGAGAAGCTGAAGGACAATGCTGAAAAATACGTTTGCCCGCTGATTCCCGTGGCTGGTCTTTCTAATTTGGATCAAAGTCATAAAAAAGTTGTGGCTTCGGTTGGTTGGCTGCCACCGCATGTCGAGGTAAAATAATCGTTTTTCTGGTGAAACGTTCCACGGTCAGGGAGTTCCAAGTAAATATTAAATTCACCATTTCAGCTTGGGAAGAACGGGACTTTGTACGAAAACTCGACTGGGGGCAAAAGTGTTCAGTTCTTTAGTTCTGCTCCAGACGGAACTCTTCGACTCTGGGACATCCGCCCACCGAAACTTGGACTTGACGAATTTGACACCGTATCTGAGCACGATATTATTCGGAGCAATATGTGGGTTCATTTGGAAAATAACAACTGGAAGTACTCAGCAAAGGTTAAACATAGTTTGGAGTCTGGTTGCTCCGCATTACAGATTTCAGTGAACATGTCTTGAATTTTCGCCTTATGATCCTCCTATGCTACAACTTGGATGGTCCATACTTGTCACAATTATATTCACGCGCACTTGACCTTGGTTTTATGAATTCCAATATGCTAGATTTAAATTCCTCAAAAAGTACACGAGGAGCTCGCAAAATCTTAAAATTATGAAGGCCTGGCCTGTTCGCTGTGACCACCAACCATACCACGATTTTGTAGCTTATATCTGCTAATTTACTGTTTTGAAACCTTTAGTACATGTTGGATGATGGAAGTGGATCTATGTATACCACAATAATGTCAATTAGTGAACCGAAACAAGGTAAGCACTCTGTTCTCGAATTCGAAGATTTTTGCAAAAATTAACCCTAATCATTGTCTTGTATTCTGAAAAGGGGATGTGACTAAATTCGACACAAGTGCACATCGTGGGTCGGATGCAAGTGGCAGTGCCCTGGACATGAGGAATACCAGCAGCAATGATCAAGCAGCAATCAACAAGACCGTGTCCGGAGGAATTGTCATTGACAGTGTCACATCCCATAAGTCTATTGTCAAGATTGACGGGTCTTCCACACAGCTTCGGTCTGGCTCGATCGAAGGTCCAGTAGATGTGGACTCGATTTCGGCCGCTTCTCGACGAGCTGCTGGAATGCTTAATGTTCTTTCAACGGCTCAGACCTCCATTTTTATTGGGACCGAGTTGGGCCAGACTGCTCTCTGTGACTGGCTACGGAATAAAGACGGAACGATTAATCAGGAGACGGGACAGCGGGGTACAACTTTCTTTGATTCCATTGGTTTCCCTTGCCTTAAGGGTTTAACGCTGAAACGAACGGTGTAAATTTTTCTGTTTCTGAATCCCAACCAAATAGTTTGTCAAAACGTATTCATTGATACTGTACACGACGGAGCCATAACTTGCATTGCTCGATCTCCGTTCTACAACAATCTCATTCTGGTCGT
Organism: Ceratophysella sigillata; assembly: GCA_034693865.1. NCBI lineage: Eukaryota > Metazoa > Arthropoda > Collembola > Poduromorpha > Hypogastruridae > Ceratophysella > Ceratophysella sigillata. Next base: position 3,300 of record JAQFXY010000742.1, on the reverse strand, counting down.
TGGAGGTGGATCAGTTTCCATTTGGAAAGAAAATTCCGGGGTACGCATAAGCTTTCCTAGTTCAAAATCAGCCAAAAGCACTGGAGTTAATTTTTTAAATTTCCTCGCAGCGTCCACTATTAGCAACAGCAGGAGGAGAGTACTTCCCTTGGTGTGGTTGTTGGTCGAATACGCGACCGGCAGTTTTCTTTGTTGGAACTCGGGAAGGATCTTTGCAGGTTTGGGACCTGACAGAGAAAAGCCATAGTCCAGTCTTGATTCAGCAAATATCGTCTGAGAGACTAACAAGTACGTTTGAACCAGGGAGCCTTAGAGTAGCACTTTCCTGGGTTTTTTCTAATTTCCTATGTCACATTAAAAATTGTCGGTTTACGACGGTATTGATTTTAGATTGCTCAATTCCAAAGCCCAAATTGGCCAAGAAACAAATCCTCGCTTTGAGCGACGCCACTGGAAATTTGTTTGTGATGCTTCTGTCGAGATACTACTACAAACCCACCCAGTTTGAGAACAGCTTCATGCAGGAGCTCATGAATCGAGAGGAAAGCAGGCTTAAGAATTGGATCAGTGAAGCGGAGACACAGGATGAGCTAATTCACACTATTAATGCCAAGTGGAAAGAATCAAGAGTTACGGTAAACTTACGTTTTGCAATTCATCATAATTATAACGACTGTTTTAAAGTTTAGGCTATATTGTACATACTGAAGATCCCCATTTAGGCGATGTACGGGATTTGACAGTTGTCACTAACGATTGCTAATTGCACTTGTGGAAATGTTTCAAAGTTAAAGTGTGGCAAATATAAGGAATTCCTGAATACAATGTTAAAGGGAATTCCACCTATTATTTACCAAACCAGAAAAAACCAGAAGAGATCACAGCTCTAGAACTTGAAGAAGAGAAGCGTCTCAACCTTGAATATGCTGAGTTCCTAGAATTCCAGTTTAAAACGGCCGCACGATTGAAGAGAGATGAACCCACAGTGTCATCTTCCACTTTGAACCTGGCAGAGGACTTTAGCGCACTTCTAGAAGCTGCCAAGGAGAAAGACCAGGAACTGCGTGATGCTGGAGAACTCAGTGATGACAACTCCATGAGCTCATTGGGAAGTGACTACGACTTTCTCAATCTGTCGCACAAAGCTAACCATGAAGCGGATATGGAGGACTCGTACAGCGACGACTACATCAATTATTAAGCGTATTACGAAATGCCTTATTACATTACATTTGAACAGAAGGCTCAATCTGAATAAATAAAACCTGAATGCGTGTATACGAAGATAGAAATGGTAGACGGAAGATTTACTTTTTACCAAAGTAAGGACGTCGAATTTTCATTGAGGAGTTTGAAGCATGATTTGAAATTACATGCACTTGATGTCAATATAGTATGTCAGATTTGAATTCGGAAAAAAATATACAACACATTGCTTGTAACTGTAAGGAAGGTGACATCGAAATGGAAAGTTCGCAAACCATTGGAAGCTGCTAACACGCGCTAGCTAGAGCAATAGAATCAGCAAACATTGACATCACGATATTCGTAAAAGGAAATGGACGTAATTTTATTACTGTGAACAATTTAAAGGGAAATATCGTCTACAAGATTTGCCAACTCATTCGCCTGTTTGGCTGATTTCTTCTTCGTTTTCCTGATCTTCTTCATGAACGCCTTCTTCGTTGCTACTAACCCATGGAGCTTGGCTTTCTCTGGAGTTTTCTTGCCACCTTTCTCCAACTTCCTTCTCTCTTTACTGGGCATGTCCGTGTCGATTGCGAATGAGACGGACTTCTTGGCCGCACTTCGCGTTACTCGGACGGCGGGTTTCTCGTCCTCTTCGTCTTCTGACGAAGGCTCCATTTCAATGTCGTCGTCATCTTCATTCTCTTCCGCATCCATGACCTGGTCTGAACCCATGAAGTTGGAAATAGAAAATGGAGCGGACAGTGTTGACACGAAGGCAGTAGCCGTTGTTGTGGAGGAGAGTTCTGGGGGCTCAGTGAAGAATCGGATCGAACCTCTGAAAAGTATACATTGAATGTGTTATGCTGCTCACAACGACTAATATCGGCTTCGAGTATGTAACTTACGTGTGCCAATCATGAATAATTTTCTGCTCTGCAGCTTCCGGATTGGGAACACCGCCTTTTTTAATCTGACCAAACTTGGTGGCTATGAGTGAGAGAAATTCTTCCGTGTCTCTGAACTCCGAAATTCCATACTGAAGCATTAGTGTGGTTTTGGGCACTCGGCTTAAAATTATATCCACAGTCATAGCATCACTTCCCTTTTCTTTGGAAAAACAAACTCCTGGTGAGTCGATGAGACGGAGCTTAGAGTCGAGATGAACGACTTGACAGGCCCTGAGAAAATTCAGCACAGAATAATGTTTTAATTACGGATTACGGAACGGAATGCGTGTATTTTTGGTGAACGCGAATTCGATGAGGAAAACTTCGATTACCGTGTCACTCCAGGCTTGGCTCCGATATTGCAGGCTTTTGATCTCTTCAGAGAATTGATAAGGGAGCTCTTGCCCACATTTGGCATCCCAATGACACCAACGGTCAGTCCACCAGCATTTCCTCTAGCCCACGTTCCAAGCAGTCCCATTAAATCCGAAACACCCATACTCTTCTTCGTCTCCATCGAGGCTTGGCTATTTACGTTAACTATGCCAATTGATCCAAATCGATCCTTTTGCTTCTGTGTGTTGGCTTTGAAGGGAAGCACGACGCAGCCTTCCCTATTGATTAATTAGGTAGGACATAATTAGTAGAAAAATCGTCTTTAAATAATCTAGGCGGATTTAACGTCTGGAAAATATATTTCATCTCTTACGTCTGATTCAGGTAGGTTATCCATTTTTGAAGATTTTCAACAGGAATTAGATCGCATTTATTTAGAACCATGATTAACTTCTTGTCACTGTGACTTCTGACAGCTTCTTCGGCTTCCGTGCTCCGTGTACCCAAAGGGTCACGGGAGTCTAAAACTTGAATAATAACGTCCGAATCTCCAATAACCTGGAAAATAAAAAAATTGAATGAAAATATCACCTCTACAACCTTATGCTGAGAGTTGACTTCCCAGTTTGTCTACTTTCGTTTTAATTTTACACTATTCACATACCTGCTGAAACTCTCGATAAAAGGCTTTGAGACTTGAATCTCGCTGTCCCTTCTGTTGTTCCACTTTCTCGAAGAAATATCCTCTTTCTTCCGCCTTTTTACGAAGGTCATCAAAGCTTGTACCCATTGGCTTGGTCACAGCAGTTGAGAGAGTGTTGAGCTT
>JAQFXY010000741.1:0-17891 GCA_034693865.1 Ceratophysella sigillata | reverse complement strand
AAGTCATCGCTCATCGCGGGATCGCACTAATTTTTTTCATTCCTTTGTTAATTGCATAACTAACGTTCTTATACTGCACAAATGGAAATCATTTGCCCTGAGAATTAGATGTAATATACTGGCGACCACCTCAGTATGATTGTAATAACTAATAAAATAATAGGAAGCCCATTTCACCTTAATTTATACTTTGTCATTCTTTTATTCAACATTCTCGATGCAATTTCAATTGGGACCCGTCCGTTTTTAGTTTCCGTCTGTCCATTCGCCAGTGTGTCAATTTGATCCCTACCCCCGGCCCCCGACTATGCTCGAGTTGTTGATACGGACAGCCAATTGCTCCAGTTTAACCTGGCCAATCTCTGAAAAGACTTTGAATGCTCTGAAAGTTTTCCAGTATAACCCGCGAGCTCTAGAGATGCATTCAATAAGATGAAAACGTGGACCTGAACAAGGACATTAAGTTCAAAGCCCATTTTACCGATGCAAGCATTAAATTACCAGGCCAAAACCAGTGGTTCGTCCAAACATGACGGCCGGGCAAGGTTTGGCATCCAATTTAATTATGTTAACTGAATTCGCTTGGAAGAGCTACATAGAGCATACAGAGTTCAAGGGCTTCATTCATAAATTAAAGGGAAAGGGGAAATGTGCTTTTCTGTTGGTAATTTCACCGTAGATTCATTCAAACGAATTGGAGTAAGCCAAAATCATCTAATAGGCAAGCATTCGCGGCCTGGTTTATATTATTTTCAGTCTCAATGTGATAGGCCAGCCCTCACTTGGATCTAATTGGTACGATCACTTCCGATTCCGATACAGTTTTGCCTTGAAGTTTTTCCCAAATCTGCATTTCTCGCTATGTATAATTATCCGAAACTCAGCACGTATCGTATCTCCGTGATTAGTGATTATGCTGATTAGATGGGAGCCTTCATAATTGATATGATATTATGCACTTACAATGGTTTTCCATCTTGGTCACTCGACATTTATACCTATACCTATACATAATTTCCGTATAACTTGTAACCACTTCCAGCTAAACCGATCACTGCTTGGCACTGATCCGTAAGCCTTTGACCTGAGTCTAAAAATATTCTCTGTATTTTAACAAAAAACATACATAATTTAATTAGTTTCATTACTGGCAAAATTGTGATAAATTCAATAAATTTTTTAAACTTAACGATTGATGTTTTCCGTGAACAGAACCAGCCCTGCGCCCGACCAAGCAAGCTTACGTCAATAACTTTAGAAACCGTCATGTAATATTCACGTTCAGCTTTTTAATGCCATCTAAAGTTATCCAATGTTTTGCTGAATCTCTATGGCAGATAGATTCAGCAGCCCTCATAGAAAATGCTTTTGCTAAGCTCTGGGTTTGAAGCTTTTGCTTGAAGGTGGCTTAAAGACGGAGTTGAGTGAGAGTGAAGGTAGTGTAGTTGTAGTTGCTTAAAATCTATAGAAAAAATTCATAGCGTTATTATTTGCTTTGAATACTCGATTTCCCTGGTCAAATAATATCATCATAACCAGCGTTGTACTACAAACTAAACATCAACCTGCTGCCTAGGGTCAGAATACTTGAACCCGCCCAACTAGAACTCATTGGTGCCCCTTTGTCGGACGGCGCCGTTCCGCACTGCGGCCTGGAGAAGTAAATCTTGCAGATCAGTCTATGCTGGTTGGAAGCCTGTCCTGAACTATGCCCATGGGTCAATAAAACGGATTCAGGAACATTCCTGAACGGAATTTGGTAACCGATGATTCGTGATGTGTCATAACCATGACATACCGAGGATCCCCGAGTGTTACCGACGAGCTATGTCGCGATGCCACAGCCTTCACACTACTATTTCGTAGCCGCTGGTTCTAGGCGTTTATATGTCATAACGGGTGGGATGCATGATATGCTGTCCTCGAGTGCAAACGAGGGACTATGTCGTAGCCGGTAGGTTGTTACGAGGTTGTTGTAGTACATGTAACTCTTAACGTGAATCAGGAACATCTCTGAACGTGATTCAGGAATATTCCTGACCGTGAGTTGGGAACATTACTGGCCGTGATTCAGGAAGGTTCCTTACCGCGATTCAGGAACATCCCTGACCGTGATTTAGGAAATTTTTTGACTTTGATTCAAGAGCATCCCTGAACGTGATTTAGGAACATTTCTGACCGTGATTCAGGGAAATTCTTGAACGTGATTCAGGAAAATCCCTGAACAGGAACATGCAATGTCAGAGTACATGATGTTGCCCATATTAACTATTCTATTTTTACCTATCGTGTTATATGCAAATTCCAATATTTCGCTCTCTATTTTTCGTATTAGGAATTTGGTATTTGGGAAATATCAAAAGTTGTATGCAGATTATTTTGAATAAGTACCTATGTAACGTTAGGGATTTCATAAGGCACCCATTTAATCTACCCGTTAATAATACAACAAATGCCCGTCAGAATAACAAACTTTACAAAATACAGATTCTGCCTGATTTTTAATACCAATTTCTGCGCCAAATAACAAAAAAGACCGTTAACTCCAGTATATGCCCAACAATATCATACTGGAATTCGGATATTCTTAAATATCAAGTTCAGATCAGATTATTAGAGTGCGACGGAATCATTGAACTTTAATAAGTATGCAACGTTAAACATTTCCTAAACTAACGAGAGAGAACGATTTTTATGATCCTACCTGGAATTGTTTAACTCTGAAAACCGATTTTTGCCGGATAGCACTATATTTTGCCGGCAAATGGCATAAAAAGGAAAGTTCCGGCTTTGTTTTCGTCCAATTGTATGCTTCTGTTTTCAATGCTAAAGATATGGTAGGCGTGACTGAAAACAATTTGGTATTTACCGCATCGGGATTGCGTTTTAAGGACATCTGATTCAGTATTGATTTTGCCACTGCAAACCGGGTCAAAAGTACTAGTATCTTTTTACTTGAAATAGGGTTAAGGAAGCCAATTTTCAGGGGTCTTTAAACATAAGCCATTTTATAATTGCTCGTCCTAGTTCAAGCTACCACGAATCAAAGGTTACTTACCTCTCCTAAATCATTTCCTAGAATGAATTATTTCCTGTTCCATTTATGTAGCATGAGTAATCACTATGATTTAACGATTGTCCTCCTTTAAAACCTCCATTGAGCTGTTCAAATCGGTGACACGAAAGTGCATCGCGACAATTCATCGCCGACCTTTATCATCGCGCAGGGAAAGCTCATTACCGGCACAAGTCATCGATCACCGCGGGATCGCAATAATTTGTTGTTCTTATACCGCACAAATGGAAATCATTTGCCCTGAGAATTAGATTTAATAGACTTAATATTAAACACCCCGCCAGTTTAGATTAAAATACCCGCTAAATAGAGGTTTTACCCCGCTGGCTACTTTCCCCCGCCACTATATACCACTTTTTGACGCTAAAAATATAAAGTATGCCGATCAAAAAATTATTTTGACGCAAGCACATTTGGATTGTTCTGGTAAATATCAAACCTATTTCAATTGAGATATAGTAAAATACAGATTCAGAATTAGAATTATCATTTTTGAACTTGTTCAATTCAACTTACAGGATGACAATGCAGTTGAAATATCACAAGAAGGAAATGGATTATCTCAGACTCAGTATTATCCCTTTACATAAAATCGTTACTTTGTATGTCTGGATGTATGTCTGTATGTATGTATGTATGTTATGTATGATCACTTCTCCAAAGATACTCGGCCGATCTGGATGAACGATAGCTTATGAGCTGCGCTAGTTCACCGGTAAGTCCGTTAGGTGGTTTTGGTGGACCCTTGACCTCGGGTCAGATTGACAAGTCAATCGGGGTTTTCCAGCCTAAACAGTGCTACATATGCTTCTGTTGGGTTGAGTGTTGAGTTTCACTCTTCTCTCCAGCTTTTGTTTGTTGAGATTTTTTTGTCAACAAGCGTCACGGGGTCATGCCCAACGGTTCATAGGTCTAATTAGAAATTCCAAAAAACGCAGTAGCGGAATACCCTAACGTATGTTCCTGCCAAGTTTCATGACAATCGGTGCATTAACGGCTTCACAAAACGTGTATGTGACATGCTACCCGTATTCGGGTACCGCCATTCCCGGGTTTAATCACTGTATGAGACATTACCACGGGTTATTTTAGCAGTTTGGAAGAGCAGAGATGATTTGGAGTCGAATGACACCTCACTTGGCCCAAGTAAAAAATTTCATTTTTTTCAAAATTTTGCCGATTTTTTAAAAATCAGGGAATAATTTTTTTGACAAAATTCCAAAAAACGCAGTAGCGGAATACCCTAAGGTATGTTCCTGCCAAGTTTCATGACAATCAGTGCATTAACGGCTGCACAAAACGTGTTTGAAAGGCACCCACTTCGGTGTACTTGATCCCCCCTGCCCCCCTGCAGGGGGCAATAAGAATTTTTTGAATATTTTTCTGAACATCCTATGAGTGTGTGGAACATGTCCTCATAACCTTTTATTGCTAATTTGCACTTTCCAGAATTCCTTCAAATTACCTGACAACAGTAGTCTAATCAGTAGTCGAGTTCATTTGCTTTTAATCCCTGTAAGTTGAATTGAACAAGTTCAAAAATGATAATTCTAATTCTGAAGCTGTATTTTACTATATCTCAATTGAAATAAGTTTGATATTTACCAGAACAATCCAAATGTGCTTGCGTCAAAATAATTTTTTGATCGGCATACTTTATATTTTTAGCGTCAAAAAGTGGTATATAGTGGCGGGGGAAAGTAGTCAGCGGGGTAAAACCTCTATTTAGCGGGTATTTTAATCTAAACTGGCGGGGTCTTTAAATGGCAGCCGATTTAATATACTGGCGACTACTTCTCAGTATGATTGTAATACCTAATTAATAAAATAATAGGACGTCTATTTCACCTTAATTTATACTTTGTCACTCTTTTATTCAACATTCTCGATACAATTTCAATTGGGCCCCGTCCGTTTTTAGTTTCCGTCTGTCCATCCGTCGGTGTGTCAATTTGATCCCGATCCTCGGCCCCCGACTATGTTCGAGTTGTTAATACGGACAGCCAATCATCCTGACCAATCTCTGGAAAGACTTTGAATGCTGTTGAACGAGCGTTTTCCAGTTTAACCCGAGCTCTAGAGATGCATTCAATATGTAGATAAAAAGGTGGACCTGAACAAGGACATTCAATTCAAGGCCCGTGTTACCGATGATGCAAGCATTAAATTACCACGCCAAAACCAGTGGTTCGTCCAAGGATGGCCAGAACTGAATTCGCTTTGAAGAGCTACATAAAGCATACAGGTTCCAGAAGAGCTTCATTCATGACTTAAAGTGAAAGAAGAATTGCGCTTTTCTATTGATGATTTCATCGTAGATTCATCCAAACGAATTGGAGCTAAGCAATATCAACAAATAGGCAAGCAGTCGCGGGTCGCGGCCTGGTTTATATTACAGTCTCAATCTTACAAGCCAGTCCTAATTTGGATTTATTTAATTGATATGATCACTTCCAATTCCGATACAGTATTGCCTTGAAGTTTCACGCTTATCCCCTGATCAAAAGGAAAATGTCTCCTTTGGGTCGCTACTCGCTACTGTATCGACACCATCTGCAAGTCCTATCTACCTTCAACATCCAAAAAAGCCGTGCAGTGACACAAGCAGCGCAAGTAAGTTAGCATATAATCACTACCAGGGAGTTTCCAGTTTGAATCATTTTTGACCCTTTGCTGTGGAGAAAATGGGCCCGTTTGGAGAAGAAGCCCTTGATCTGGTTCGGCCACGGTCACAGACTGCACGCCTCATTCGGAGAGCCCCGATCTAAGTCGTTCCTGATCCAGCTCATCAGTTTGGCAATTCAACGCGGAAACGCAGCAAGTGTCTTAGCAAGTATTCCTCTATCCGCTAAGGTTAATTTAATTAAATATGAATTTATAATTTTTTAAAAATAATCTATATAGCTTGTTACTACGTTGAAGACGCTAAAATAAAGATATATAAAAAAACCGGACTATTGAGTGACATTAGCAGTCGCAGGTCGCAAGACCCAGATACTACTACATCAATACTGCATTAATTTAAGTATTCGAATATTTAAATAGGTAGGTATTCGAAAATATTACCGAAAGGCATAGGGATCTCAATGTCAACCATCTACATAGCTTTCCGAAATGATAATGCACTCCTACCTACGCCAATACCCATTATCCATGATATGATGCCTAAAATGTATGTATGTAAGCTTATTTGAAAAGAAATGAAATGAAGCTCATCCTTCGTACATTTGTATGTCTTAATCTAACCCAACACAACATTATTGTCTGTAGTTGTTTGTTGGGTGCTACGTGCATTGAACATCCATCCTTATCCTTGCCCCCACAACTACATACTACCTACATAGCTCATGTACATGTGCCCTTTTCTTACTGTACTGTCAATTTCTGAGGTTTTGGTATTATTGCGGCCAAGCTTAGCTTAGCTGGTATGTTGAAGTGCATTAGTAAGCAACGTATAGTCAACTGATTTCTCTTGAGGGCAAAATTGTCCTTCGGGCTAAGCAACCAATTTTAGACCAGAAAGGTCTTATGGATAATACGAAGTATACCTACTGTGATTTACTCAAGTTTGAGCTTAACAACAACGAAGTGCGTATATGTACACTAGCTGGCCCAAGAATCAGTGCCAAGCACTGCTTAGTGTAACTGAACAGGTTACAGCTTGCACGGGAATATGTAAATACAACGTATTTTGAGCCCTTCATTACTGAATTTATAACAATCAATCAGAAGCAGAATAAAAACCTCGACAGAAAGAAAGAAGCTTTCCTAAACACACACATAAACCACAAAATAAATAAGCTCGTTATAGGTGAAAAAAATGGTTCTTGGAATTTGAATTTGGAAGTAGAAGTGCTCACATCAAGCCGGCATGGGATGAGGTATCAGCTACTACTAGGATTAAGTTTATCACGCTTCTTCTGTCCATTCCCGTTCCTGACGGTTTTTCCTCACAGTGCACGGAAGGAAGAATAAACCACAGAATGATTAACGGCTAATTGGCTAAAGAAAAGGTGCTAAAACATACTTTTTCACTGTAGGATTTCAATATTATTATGTCACATTTCGTTATCCTCTACTGTTGAACTATTTTTAAACCTTGTAAATCACACTCGACATGGTATTTCCATAGCCAGTGTTGTAGAACAGGTAATTGTCAATCAAATGACATCTCGTTCATGTACTAGGGAATTACAGATCATTCAATCCGTCCATTCCATTTTAAAAACTATTTTAGCCCACAAAAGCATGGAGCGGTACAAGCACTGAACCCTGCGACGACAGTTCAATTTCGTACGTGGTGTAGATTGTTCTTAACTGATTTAATAACTAGCGTATGCGTTGTTTGTGGCGTCGAGCTGCCGAGGTTTTATCTTCCCACTATCTCCACACCATACATACCAGAACCAGAATAACACTAACCACTACCAAAAACACAAACCAAGAAAAAACGTATACGCTAGTTAATAAGTTAAGGTCTAAATTCTCTTTTCTGCGGCTCAAACTAAAAGTGAGTGGCATGGCATAGCGAGAGGCATTTCTTATTTTCCTATTGCCCAAGAGCAAGACAGAGGAGATAGTAGTTTTTTCCCCACAATTATTATTTTGTATCTACACTATTGTGTTCCTACTTCTTGCCTTCTTGGTTTAACTCTGTGTACAACCTAAAACCTAACCAGTTTTTCTACATTAAATATTAATATTTTAAGTTCACTAGTCAAGCCAGCCCATTAACCAAACCAACACATCAATAATCTGTTGTGCTACAGTTAACACGAACGCAGGCCAGCAGAGGATCATCTGTGGCTCTGTACTCGAAAAATTAAGCACATACAATACAACATATTTACAATTACTCTAAGTGAGGCATAGAGGCAGTACTACGCCTGTTCAGTACCTACTTCCATGACTACAATTTAAATAATTCTCCCTTCCTCTCTCCACTAAAAGTACATTATTATCAGACGGGGTTAGTTTGCGGAGGAAATCCGTTCGTTGAGGAACTGGAAACACTTTTACAGTAATTATTCAACATTCAGCATCCAGCCCTTCCCACAGGAATAGGAATACATACAAAATAACTGATACAGAAAGTGATTTGGCTCCACAAAAATAAACTAATCAAATGTAATACGGACTTATTTCGCAGTTGCAAGTTACCGAGCTGCTGCTAACTGGATCGGTATTTTCTGACGAGTCATGTCATACCGAAGCTAAAAAACAAAGTACCTTTGTGTGAGCTCCTGGATTGGATCTTGGATATACTTATGTACCAAGTCCACAGTGTGTGAAATAAAATTATATAATTTCAAAGTTCAACCTTCCGGAACGAATGAGTGCCTGAAGATAGAAATTAATTGTGGGTACCTAGAATATTATATCTACACCGCGGGTTACCTGAATGTAGTTTAATAATTCATTTCCACTCACAAATATCTAGTTTTCTGTACGACGCAATGTGTATAACGTGATTTCGCGAGCTGATAAGGGATATTAGAATTTTAAGAAAAATAAGTACGGCGTCAGTATCTCCAGAGCAGAGAAGCAAAAGTCAAGGTGCGTCGTACTGTGGAATACTTTGTGAAAAAATGTTGGCGAATTGAATATATTTTGATACAGTGAATTTAATACTCCAAAAAGCTGTGAAGGAAATAAGTGACCTTTGAACTTGAATTACGTGCTTCAGGTCAAGTCTGCACATCCAACCCAAATGTAAAGCTCAGCGAGCGGCAGTAAAGCCGACTTTGCCGAATGTTTCATTCATCTGACAAAGCTTTGTGACAAAGTTCAGTGTGACCCAGCAGCGGCGGGTAACAATTCCGAAAATGGCCTGGGACTGCAGAATTGGCTATACGAAGCGACTGCGACAAACCCAGAGTTTACTCAAGCCTTTCCTTCCATTATTGCTCAACGTATTAGTATTTATTAATTTTAGTGTGAATAGTGTGAATAGTTTTGAGTACAAATGTGACGCCAGTAGTAGACACAAATGTTTTTGTAATGCGGGGCTGGATGGGAGGAATTGGGAAATCCAATGTCCAGCTGCGTTGCTGGAAGTACATCCTATTACATTAAAAGGTGAGCTTAACTGTTTTATAATTGACAATACACAATTTAGTGCCTTTTGATTTACTGTTCATTTAAACTGATTTAAACTTATAAACTCGACCTCGACCGCAGGATTACAGGGAATATCTTGCAATCTCATCTCATGACATTGAACAGGATTCTATAGGCATTTGCATGCATGAAGTCTTATAATTCATAATTAATTTTACAAGCTGATTTAAAATCAGTGTGCAATGTGGAACATTGTGCACGCAGAGGTGCGGATTGTATGAATCAAGGACTTGAATCTGACTCAATGGGACTCAATGAGAAGCTGGGAGTTGAAGTTTTTTATTCCGGAAAATAGATGCGTCATGGAACGGCCTTGTATGTACAACACTGGCTATTGTACCTAAAGTTGATACAACTTCCATGATGCGAATCTGAGGATTCACAGCAAGTGTTAGCACATTTGAAATGGAAGTTTTCAATATGTAAATCTTGTTAATATTGACACGCGTTTCGTAGTCCATCCATAGTCTGTGTAGTTCAGTATATCGTATATCTATCTATCTGTCTGTAGTAGCTGTTCATGACGTAAAATTGACACGTAAATGTCCGGCATGAAAACTGTGCATATTTCTTTACCCTTTTGGACATTATTTGCAAACTTTCACTTTTGAGGCTATGCCCTGCAGCATAGTAGTAGTCCGAGTGGAAGTTTTCACACATCCTGTATCCCATATATATCTGTAATCATTGCCATAATAGGTAACATGTAATCAGGAGGAATTCTAATACATGAGTGCTAATGAAAAGTGTCAATGTTCAGAGTAAATAAAACGTAGGGTCTTATATTGCTAGAATAACATTCAAGGTGGAGGTATACATTTGCATGCGAACATCACTTCGATTCCTTCTAAATACTTGGAGTTACGATAATTCTCAAGATTTACTACTTAATACTTTACTTACTTAATACTTGACCATTCATTTGGACAATTAATATTATATTTCATCCACGAATATCTGCGTTCTAGGATATGCAACTAAAAGAACCGGAAGTAATTTCGTGTGCGTTATGCGAACTTTGCTTCGATTCTTGTTGAATCTTTGAATTTCGACGATTCTCTAAATAGTTTTCATAATGCTTTTTTTGCACATAACAATATGAAATATAAAATTTCATCCATGAAGTATGAAGTATTGCACAACGAATCTGACATTGGTTGGAAACCTACAAGATTGATGATTGTGGCCAAAAACTACAAATAATGCGCGTATTCATTATCGCATTAGGCATTTGCAGCAAAAAGTTGCAAATTCTAAAAAAATGAACAAGCAGAAGAATGCAATTCAGCACTACGCTTTCCAAAATAGCAAACCCACACGGTTTTCAAGTTCTGTTCGTATTTGAATGATTCGCCAACTCGCTGTGGTGAACAGCTCAACCATAGCATGGTTAAGAAAAAATTGGACAAAAAAACTGTTTGTTTAAAATATGCCAACCCTGCTCCATCGTACATTTCTGCCGCATAGTTAATGTGCGTACACTTACTTACTCATCGGTAACAATTGACACCCTATTTCACTGTATTTAAAATTCACCTCAGAAATCAGTATAGGTATTCATACTTCTAGGCCTAACTGTATCGTGCTAAACACTCATTTGTAGTCAGTTTGCCAAAGGATTCGTCCACTGCGTAAATACTAAACTTAACCATAGTTATATTTAAGCTCGAGGGGTTTAGGTTGAATAATATTCCACTTAACCTAAACCTACCCTTCACTAGTACTAGTTAAGGTTCAATATATATGATAATTGATATGTAGTACTTTGGCATTTATGTTAACTTTGCTCTCTTTCTTTATTGTCTGATATAGTTGCCCCTCTGAGTGACTCAACAGCCAAGCTGGACGTATTTTGCAATGATCGGCAGAAGCCCGAAATTGACTCAAGCCTGGTTTATGGTGTCAACTTTGGGAAAGACGCAGACGATTATAATGTGACGGATGTTCGGATCCACTACTGTAAAATTTCTTCAGCTAAAGATTCTGATGTAAGGATATTGATATTGTAAATTCAAATATGTCAGTTTTTATGGCAAAATCGATTCTGCGATGCTATTGGAATGGACCAATTTAGAACTTTTAAAATGCTTCACTTGAATCGTCGTGCTGAATTACTGCTGTATACAGAAAGTATAAAAAAGTGTTTATGCATTTTTCTACAGTAAATATTTAAGTACCCTGTTTTTATTTAGCTGCTGAAGGACTTCTTTTCCCATATCAACTTAAATCTTGGAAATGTGGTCACATTCAAGTTTCAGCCCTCACCGCACGTCCTCAACGACCGCTTTCCATTTGACCTCATCTCTTCCCTTGTCAAGGTTGAAACGCTCGACCTGAGTCAACTCAAGCTGACTTCAATACCCGATCTCTCAAATCTCAAGTACCTGAAGGAACTCTATCTGAAGGAGAATCTCATTCAAACAATTCCCAACGACGCCTTCACTTCAAACGAAAATCTAGTTCGGCTGGATCTAAATCAAAATAACTTAACGGAAATTATGGAATATACATTTCCAGCCTCGCTCAAAATTATCAATCTAGCTAAGAACAGTATCACGCGAGTGAGTGGCCTCAGTTTCTCCCATATGAACCAATTACAGGAGTTAGATCTCACTTGGAATCCACTCACTTTCATGGATCCAAACTCTTTTGCCAAACTTCAAGAACTCCGTTACATTCGAATTGACTCGAGTAATTTCAATGAGTTTCCAAACTTTGAGAATCTGCCCAAGCTAAATGAAATCCGGATTTCGTATCGAGATGCTGAGTCTTTGACGAGAGCTAGAATGCCGCCCGCTCTACATAATGGCCTAAGATCGGGCACGTCGACACCTACAAGACCACGACAAAGCCTTGTCAAGAACATGCCCAACCTCAAAACTATTATTTTCTCCCATGATGGATTGACAGACTTTCCAACTCTGCAGAATTTACTCAATCTAACTACGCTAACTTTAAATGGGAACCAAATCAAGGTGATTCCTGTGAGAGCTTTCAAGGAGCTTCCGCTTCTGAGAGCGCTTGACTTGAGTCGAAATGAAATCAGTGCACTGAGTGACATTCATGGGTCTAATTTGGAGAGTTTGGATTTAAGTTATAATTTACTGGAGGCAATTAGTGGAACAGTGTTCTCAGAGCTGAAGAAGTTAACATCCTTGAAAATCGGAAATAACAAGGTAGGTATGTTTTCAAACCTCGCATGGCCAATGGCCAGTTTATCTCTGCTTATGAATCTCTTGCGCATACTTAAAACTGGAGCGGCTAAGAGACATATACCAAGCAGTATGAAATCATTAGCTGGCATGTAAAGTTACAATTGTTAACCTTGGACTATTCCGTAGACAAAGGTATCAATGTTCTTCAGGATGGTCGATATATTAATGCTAAAAGTCAATGTCGATTAATGTTGCCAAAGCCAGTGGTATTCATAGTACCTATACCATATTTTAAATGAAATAATCTTTGTAAACTGCGATGCAAAGAAAGGTTTAACCGCATTTTATTCTAACTATAACCACAACACAATATGAGTCACTAAGTACGTATTGGCAAGCCAACGCATAACATAGGCGCATATCAGGCACTGACGTGTGGATTATTCAAATAATAGCGAAGCCATAGTCAATTATTTGATGTTCATAAAGAAGAATTACCCGAACCGCGAATGTACACCGCATATAAGAAACTAAATTAGATATACATTTAAGTAGGTATACTGGATCTGGTTAAACTAAAGATTTTCTGTAGAAATCAAAGGAACTGAAGAGATAATTTGCTGAAGCTTAAGTCTTGTAATTGCCCTGGCATTGAGTACCACGAAAACAAGGATAGCGCGTTTATACGTTCATGACTAACTTGTATTTGTATCTCTGAAGCTTGTAATCGTAATTCTAATTAGAAATATACAAAGCTGCGCAGGCAGAGTTTAGCTGGTCACTCGTTTTTGTTCTGTCCACATTACAACACACGCACATGCACCCCTACTGTCAGCCTAGGGATTATAAGCTTCTACGTCTACGTAACATTAGTGGCCAGCAACCATGAGCAGATTAGCATAATGCGTTGTTCATGAAATGATGCTTATGTACTTATAATAAAATAAATATCACAGAGTGTTAGATGAAATGAAACAAAAAACAATTTGAAGGCTAGCAAAATGTATCGACTCAATTCACATAAGAAAAAGATATGCTACTGAAGTAATGCATGGAAGCCTGGCAAAAGTTGTTGATTTATTATATTTAAATTGCTAGGTATTCATTCAATGCTTTTCCGATAATTCATGCTCTTATAATGCCAATTATGTATTGGTGCTCGTTAATTGGATTTATAATTCTACGTAACACAATATGGATGTTATATGTAGCAAGTGAGCTACATACACGTCATAAGTACATAAGATTGAGACTTCAACTTCATATGCAGTTAATTCATCATAGTAAGATATAGATATAGATATAGATAGAAAAAGCGTTCAACGTGCTTTTAGGCGCACATTGAGCAATATAAGAAATAATTGAGTGGGCATACGCCTAATAATACCTGTTTCAGTTTAAAACATGTAAGCAAGTGGTATTTGGCTTCACCGAATTACTAATTTAATAACCACAATTTCAACTGACAATAGATACCTACGCTGATTCCGGGTGTTTGGTTTAACGCGAAGACTTCAAGTGCGTCACTCGGAATAATTGTGAGATGTTGATGGGCATTTATGTCTGAATAACTATGTATAAAATCATCCTACATCTGGTCCTTTATTTAGATATTCATATTTTACGCTATTTTCAGCATAGACAACATATTAGAATTTGAAAGCAACTACGAATGATTTCAGTGTCAGAAATTTCATCGCTAATTATTACGCTAAAGTCCAATAGCATTGTAATGACTTGATTTTTCAAGCAGCCGTCTAATGTTCCTCTTTACATTACAGCTCCAATACATTGACCCACGGGCCTTCGTGTATCAAAGTGAGCTCCTCACTCTGGATCTATCCCGGAACCACCTGAGCTTCGAAACCGCCAGGCCGACCACTGGCAATTTTCAAGACAGTGATGTGCTATTTGGATCCAATGGAGTTTTCAATGACCAAACACCTCTCCAGCGCTTGAGGCGGCTAAAAAACCTTAATCTCAGCTACAATCTAATTCAAAGTATATTCGGGGATTGGAAACTAAGCTTTGTTAACTTAACAATCCTCAATTTGAGTCACAATAAGCTCACGAGGTTGGATGCTACGGATCTCAGCATTATATCTAGGTAAATAGCAAGCATGCTATTCCAGTATTCCAGACGAGCATCAGTACAGAATATATTTGATTTAAATTTTTTTGCATATGTGCAGGGATTTACGGCTAGATCTGAGTTTCAACGAAATCTCGAGAGTTTCAATGGCGCATGCCGATTTTCTTATCGACGGAGCCGCGGATCGCCTTCTGAAAGTAGTCATGGACGGGAATCCTTTGATCTGCGACTGTGAATTAATCTCGTTCAAAACATTCAATTTGAAAGGCGTCTATTTCGAGTACAACAACTTGACATGTCAGCAACCCCCTCGGCTGGCAAATGTTCAATTTTCCAAATGTAAGTCTATTAGTAGAACACATCCGTTTGACCCAAATGTAAACAATGCGTGGGACTTCCCTAATCTATATGATTTAAAATTTTCAGTGCCGTCCACGGGTCTAATGTGCCAATTAGATGAGACCTCAGGGTGTCCGTTCATTTGTACCTGTTGGAAAGTTCCAGCGAATAATACTATTGTTGTGGATTGTTCCTATCGAAATCTGACGGACCCTGTCACGAATGTACATTTGATCAATGGGAAGTGGACGGAGGAATATAATTATGCTATCAACTTGGCCGGAAATGATATTTCTGATCTCAATGTGAATCATACAAAGAGTGAGTTCAAAATAATGATATCTTCTGAATCCAATATAATTGTAAACAAAGTAAATATTTCCGAGAATATAACGAGCTTAATCATTGTGTGGTGTATGTATGCACTTAGCTATTTATCTTTCAACCAGAAGCATTTATTCGGTTCCTAAATAGTTCTTATGAATTTAAGAAATTCAACAAAACGCCGTATCCTATCCTAAAGTTTTAACGCTTTGCGCTGGTTCCTGTGTTGCACACCTAACATGTGATAATCTTGATTAATTTCAGATATATCTCCAAAAGTGGCCCGAATTGACTTATCGGACAACGAACTTCTCTCTGTAGCCTTCCTCAGCCTCATGTCCAACAACAACGTGACGGAGTTTAGCCTGGCTCAGAATAATTTCTCCTGCAATGACTGTGAATTTCATAAGGCACTCCGAAGTCACTTCAAGCTCGTGACGGACTACAGCAATGTTTCCTGTCTCTACGAAGAAGCTAGCGAGGAAGACCAAGGTGGACGACGGGTGGTTCGCTATTTGGTGGACAATATTCCAGAAGAAAAGATTTGTTCTCAACAGTTTCTCGCGGGGGAACTTCAGGCCCTCATAATTGGGTTCTCTGTCCTGCTCTGCCTTCTAGTCGTATTTATTGCTGTGTACTTCCGATATGGCTGGGCCCTTAGAGCCTACTTGTACTCCAAAGGCCTTGGTTGCTGCTTCAGCGACGATTCGGAAGATGACGGAGAGAAGATTTATGATGCTTTCGTCTCTTATTCCCACAAGGTAAGTACATTCCACTTTATTCAAAGCTTCTTGGAAGTGGAAGGGTGAATTAGCAAGGAGTTTCCAATGGACTTGTTTGTGTTTCCCAGTGCAATTAATACCCCACAAATTAGGTTTCATAAAGCTGACAGGAAACAGTGTTATAGTAGAGATTACGCCGAATTATATAATGATAAATGTCTTTGAATAACTTGATTTATCTGAGAAAACGTTCTTTCCCATGTTCCAAGAATAATGGACCTGAATTTCTGTTGTAGTCAGCCTCGATTCCCAGTAAATTCACAAAATCTGGTATCGGATATGTGTTGTAGAGCTTGTGCTGTGTACAAACATGCTACGAAGCTTGTTGTTGTTCACCTTGAGGTGGTCTAATGATTAAAACTATATTCTCAGGATGAAGACTGGGTACTCACCCAACTCGTAACTCGACTTGAGGAACAAGAAGGATTTAAATTATGTTTACATTTTCGTGATTGGACGCCTGGGGATTGGATTCCGGATCAAATTGTACGATCCGTGGACAAGTCTCGCAGAACTGTCGTAATTCTTTCAAAACATTTCGTGGAAAGCATCTGGTCTCGTCTCGAGTTCAAAGCAGCTCATTCTCAGGTAAATTGCAAATGAATCAAGAAGCATAATATGCTAATACAATGCATTGAACTGATCTTGAGATGTCCGTAATGAATGAGTTATACAGTATTTTACAACGAAAAGTTGCAAAGGCGTGAGCATGTCTCTTATAGCCTAAGCTGAAGCAATGCGAATTTCCCGACATAATTTGACCATGCTTCTTATTTCTTCCGCTAGGCATTAAGCGAGAAAGCCAATCGCCTCATCCTGATTCTAATGGACGATGAGCTGAAGGACCAAGACGTGCATGACGAGGATCTGCGTGTTTACATGAAAATGAATACGTACTTAAAGTATGGTGACCCATGGTTCTGGCACAAGCTCAAGTACGCTCTTCCACACAGAAAGTCCGTTTCCGTCGAAGGAAAATTCTTCAAACAGCACCAACGAGATCGAGCCATTCAACTCGATAAATTAAGAGCCAAAATGGAAAATACGATTGCGTAATTACTCAGCCCATTTTCCTCATTATCCCACAGACCGCAGTTAATTATATATAAACTATTATAAATATGACTACGACGGCCAAGGACTATTCAGGTCTATACCCCATCGATAATCTTAATGACGTGAGTAGCAGTTAGCAGTTCCTCTATTACGTCGTCTGTTTGACTGTTGTAAATAAACTCTAATTCTATGTAATGTAGTTTGTGCATTTGTAGATGATACTTCAAAGTTGTATGCGTTTTGAATATATTCGTTAGAAGCCCTGTATAATAACATGGCCAGTTTATGAATTTGTTAATCATTTAAACTAACACAGCAAAGTAAAAAATAATAAATTATTTATTAATTCAGTCAAAAATTAAAAATTACGTACACGATACACATAATACCAGTCCCTTACAAGTGTAAGGTTGCTATACATGCAAGTTCGATGACGTCAGAAAATGCGGTGTTCGTATAGAACGGAATGGTATAACTGTAGGGAATATATATGTCGAAACTATAGACGAGAACTTTTTTGCCCCAAATCGTAAGTTAGAGTTCCAGATCTGAAATTAACTTTTTGATGTCTAATTAGGACTTAAACGTAAATACATGATTCGTAGCGGGTCGGGAAATTCTAATTTCAGTAGTGATAATTAGTTATAGCGGAGTTAAAAATCCACCTTTTTTTGTAATGGGTTTTCCTGTGTAAAAAAGAGCGGTTGCCTCCGGCGTAAAGCAGGCTATTACACACGAGGGAGGGTAAAGGGTGGGAAACGTTCTCGTCTATATTGAAATCCGATTGAGCTTCAATAATTTGTAAATGAGTTGAATAGCATTGTTGATTTCAATTATGAAATCAACAACTTGCAACTTGCTTTCTGAAAAAGTGGTTGTATTGGCAAAATAGCTCCCTACAATTATATGGGACTTGCCCTCTTCGCTTCGCTACACTTTTCGAAAAA
>JAQFXY010000740.1:0-17911 GCA_034693865.1 Ceratophysella sigillata | reverse complement strand
CATTCTGTACATTAAATGGAGCTTCAATTTCTGCTCTTTCGTCAGTCTACGTGGCTGATGCCTTGGGAAAATTAAAATATTGATGTTTGATGTTGATCTGAGATATTTTGTAAATATAATTGCATTGTACATATTTGAAAACATTTACCATGCTGTTCTCATCCTCTTTAGCCATTGCAGGACACAGGCAGCGTGAAGTACAATTGTGTACACCGCTATTACGAAAATGGTCCCATCCATCGCAAATGCGGATACAATTACCACCATGAGTGGCACGGTATGCCCGAGATGGCCAAAGTTGAATAGACGTAGCACAGGGACATTCGTAGCAACGGCGTATATGTGTGACGGATAGACCAAAACTACCCCGGCTACAAACCCTACGAATATTACTCGGTTCACCAGTTCCAATCCATTGTCCTCGTTAGAACCCGTGTCAAAGAATTTGGCTGAAGTATACAGATTTTTTTATTCCGAATATTTGAATGTGGTCACAATAATTGAAATACAATATATCCATTCAAATAAAAAAACAAATGCTAGAATATAATGAGCTTAATATTCAATAGTGTGTCCATGTATCTCTTAAGGTATCGGAAGATTTTTCTTCGTGTCTCCTTATCGACGCTGTGGAAGATTTTTCGTATTTTGATTTTCACGAAAACGTATTTAATTCAGATTTTGGTACGATATTATTTTAAATGTGCGAAGTACGATTTGAAATGGAAAAACTAGCGCCCCAGGCAAAACATTATTTCAAATTCACATTAAATTTTATATTCTGCTTCTAAACACAACTTTTATTTCCATAAAAGTTTAACCCAGTTTAGCTACACAGATCAGTGCTTGGCGCTGATTTGTGGGCCAACTGCTATGTATAATTTACCTGAAGGCTTGTTGAAGATGAGAAACAGTAGGGAATTCATATGCTGGACCACTCGATCTCCATAGCAGATCAGGATAAAATGACACGGTAACGATGCTAGGCAAATGAGAACAATAAATATGCCAATAATAATTTCGAAATGCAAAATATTGGATCCAAATGCCAGTGAACACACCATAAAGCCCAAATACCCAAAATGGGCGATAACGTTGAGTATTGCAAATATTTTCCAAAAAATGTAGTTCTTGGGTTTGTTCTCAAGACCCACCAAACACTCTTTAGAAATGTCCCAGTAAAATGGAAGAAACCGGCCCCAGGTCCCAAGCTGGTACATCCACATTAAGGGCTCAATTGACTTTTTAGAAATCATTTTTCACTCAGTAAAAACTGGATGAGCTGTCACACAGAGAGTTCATGGGCGATACAAAGGAACACTGTTAAACTAATGTTATCACTTAGCAAAATGAAAATTGAACTGAAATTATATAACTGTTAGCTCCAAGCGTACCCTAAATAATCGAATAATTGCTAAACAATTTAGTCTACATAATAAAGCTTTCTATGATATTAGAATGGCTTTAAGTCTTCATAGAATATTTAGCTACTTTTGTAAAAATTTTTACAACGAAGATAGAAGCACGTCCAAAAGTCCAACTGTTAAAATATTGCTAGAACCCAAAACCCAACATTCATAACAACTTCACATTAATCGGCGTACCGAAAACTGAAATCAATATACACATTAAAGTATGTATAAACTCAAAACTAGTAATATAAATACTTCTACTGCGACAGACATAGACAACAGACATACTACACAAATTATGAGTGAAATTCCAATTATGAAATGAAATTGAGTTGAATTTTATTCTGAATATAACAAACACAAATCAGAACAACCACAATATCATGGATGATCAAAATGAAGGTGCTTCTCTGCGCTGTCAAATAAATGTTATATCCATAAATAAATAGTTCCATGTTAGTGGAGAGCACGATTTTAGAAACTGCTTGTCGAACGTTGTCAAATGCGGTCAAACAATTTCATAATTCCAAAAGCTTGGAACAACCCAGGGGTTTGGAGATACACTTGACCGTACCTTGTTTGAAGGACCTGAAACGCACACGTTGTAGAGACCTAACCCTTTGCGCAAGATAAGGTATGGGCTATTTCCCTGATATTCATCTGTCATACAGACGACATTGAAGACGCTACATTGAATACACTAAAGACATTGAATCGACATAAAGTATTTAAACGCTTTTGCGATTCGGCTCAAAATATTTATTAGAAACAAAGTAACTTCAGAAGTTGAAACATCTCTTCTTTTATTCAGAATCAACAACTAAACTATTAATGCAGTATCGAAAGTATGGCTCAAGTGTGGAAGTTCCATGTAAATTTGGCAAAATGCAATTTGGCAAAAGATGGAAAATCAGGTGGTTTTTGGTTTTTCCATTTTGGCAAATATTTGATTTATTTCAATTCATTTTTTTCCAAATTTCCCACATTGGCAAAATCTTAAAATTACACAGTAGTGAATCATTTTTTTGAAGTGAAACAATAATAAATTACTTATAGTCAGGCAAAAAAAGTGTAATGCGTGTTATCCAGATATTGAATGCTATAGCTTTAAATCGATATGCATACTTTTTACACTCCTGCATAAATCTGATATTCAGTTCCCTGTACTTGAATCTTTGAAGTCGTGGAAGACCACCTGGGGCGTTTATCTTTCGAAGAGAATTTTCAGTTTTTCGTTGAAACCGTGCCAAAAGAAAGCAGAACATCTACTTTGGTGGACGTTTTACCCGAAGTGTAACGTTTAACTTATGATGAAATCCTTCGACGAAGTTCGAAGTTTAGCATAAGATAAGGTTTTTCTTGTTTTGACACATTGGCAAATTTTGAACTCAACATTTGAGGGCTTACCACATTGGCAAATTCCTGGAATTATAATTTATAAATTTTTAAGCTTTTGCCAGAATGTGTTTTGCCAAATTGTCCGAACACCCATTTCTAATCACACCAAAGCCAGAGAAGGCCAAATTAGTCTAAAATGATAATTTACCAAAAGTTCGTATTTTTTTTTCATCATCCTTTGACATCCTTCATTATATACAAGGGTATTAAGTTTCTAAAACTCACAAGTAAACCCAAGCAATACACAGGTCGAAAGAGATGCAGTTATTATGAAATAAAATTGAATTGAATTTTTATTATGAATAAAACATACATGCTAAATCAAATGTCAGAAATCAGAAAGCAACCAGCAGATTAATCATACTAGCCACTACAATATCGTTGAAAATCCGAATAAACGTGGTTCTTTGCACTGAAACATGGCAGGCGTTGCCAATGGTCCACTTTAGGGCAGAACAGGATTTGAAAAATTCCTTGTTCAACTTTGTCAAATGTGTGGATGGGAGATTGGCGTAGCGGACGCGAATATAATTTTCAGAACTATCTGTTACCATGAATGCTAATCGTAGTGCTAGAAACATGCAAAAGAAGGTCATGGTCCCTTGCCCGAGAAGGACCCCAAGTATCAACGGATTGAATATTCTGCGCAAACGAATCACAGAGCATAAGCTGACGATGACAAGAATTTGAAGTACAGGAAGTTCTAGAGTAACTATGTTGCGAACAAAATTCGCCACGAAGGAATGGAGAACCTAGTGCATTCTGTACATTATATTGAAGCTTCAATATCCAATTGCTCGTCAGTCTGAATTGTTCAAACCTTCGAAAATAAACACAAATATTGATTTTGATGTGAACTGAAATGAATACATATCAAATAATTCGGCTAAAAGTATAGTAAAGTATAAAGTATTTATAATAAGAAATTCTTAGAACTATTTGCAAATAACACGATTGCAAATCTGTGTAACTCAGACGAAGTCTTACCTAGAAACAGTAAGGAATTGCTGGACCACTTGATCTCCATAGCAAATCAGGATAAAGTGGAAAGGAATAAAGTGCAATAGAATATGAAGAACATGCCCATGGTAATTTCTAATGCTGCCATGCTGGATTCGAATATCAGTGAACAGATCAGAAAACCAATAAAGCTGTTCTGCTAGAGTACCACAGATTAAGTTATTTTAAAGATATTAATTTATTTTATTGGTTAAATAAGCCCGACACTGTCATTTGGCATTCAGTCTCAGTCACAGTCATTCTGCTGATTTAGTTTCCTAATATTATAAAGCCTTAAATGATATTACAAGAACCTCGAATCTTTATAAAATATTTAGCTACAGCTAAGTGCTATAAATACTCTTGTTTGAAATCTTTAAATAAATTATCTGGATGAAAACAGTTAGAGTCATTAAATAGAAGTCGAAATGGATTGAGTAAAGTTAGCATTAAGTCATGGGATGTACAAGTAAAATCGAAGTCTGTGGTCACTTCCAATTATTTATTAAATGAAATTGTTGAATTTTTATTCTAAATAAAGTATACACTCCAACAATGCGATTAGGTATGTATTCTCCGATTCTCCACGTATTTACATTACATTGCATATTGTATTGTGCAACCATAAAAATTTTTGTTTTCGAAATATTTAAATATATTTATTTAGTTGTAGATGCAAATTTTTGATTCTGAATAAAGTACTTTGCATCTACAGACAATACTTATATGAAAACTGCAAGCAGAGGGTTGATAATGATAAATGCACATACACCGAATAAATTCGCTACCAAAATGAAATAATGAAATTGTAAAATACTTAAAACGCAACTAGTAGGTTGATTACATTTGCAACCACAATATCGTGGATGATCGTAATGAAGGTGCTTTTCTGCAATGTCAAATGAATGTTATATCCATAGGTCCATGTTAGGGGAGAGCAGGATTTTAGAAACTGCTTGTCGAACGTTGTCAAATGCATGGATAGCAAGTTTGCGCAGCGCAGACGTGCATATAATTCCGAACTTTGAGTTACATTGACTGCAAGTCGAGTTAGTACTTGCAAACAAACGCAGTAGATGGTTCCAACCCCGAGAATGACTCCAAGGATGAGGGGATTGGAGATTCGGTACAAACGGACCAGGGAGTACAAGCAGGCAATAATTATAAATTCACATAAAGGGAGTTCGAAACTAAGAATTTTCGTAATAAAATTCCCAACGACGGAATGGAGAACTTGGTGCATTCTGTACATCCTATGCAGCTTGTATTTCACTTCTTCGGACAGTCGTGGTCTTGGCTGGTACCTTTGAAAAAAGCAGGCAAAGCTTGAAAAAGTATTTCACTATCTCTGTCTGTATAAGTCAGGTTTGATCTCATCAAAAAATCTCGCTCTGCGAAATCTCGGCAAAAATATTCATTTTCATTGGCAAGTACATTCCATCTGGAACACATTTTCGGTTGGATCATGTGAGGAAACATTTTTGGGTTATAGATGTTATTATATGAAATTATTATATATTATTATTAGATATATCATTATTATGTGAAATTACCGTCGCAATATTTTTAAGAATTGGTATTGTGATGTTAATTGAGCATAACTGAATTATGCGTTATGGGTAAAAAAATTCATTATGGACTTGAACTTAATTAATCACTTGTAGTTTTAATTTCTCGTGTTTTGTTGTAGATTTGCTTAGCAGGATAATAGAAGGAAATGCATGCCTAACCTGCAACCCATTCCCCTGAAATTGTATAAAATGAAATCGAAATTAATTGATTAATCATAAATGGCCTGAAATATTGCTACTCTAAATATGTAAGCCTAAGCACTTCCAAAACCGAAGCGTCATGAGCCTGAGCTCTGCTTCTGAGCGAGAATTTTCTTCGGAGAGTTGTACTATTTACCATACTGTTTTCATCTTTATTTGCCATTGATGGACGCAAGCCAAGTGAAGCTGTATTGTATACACAGCAATTCCGAGCATCGTCGCATCCATTGAAAATCCAGATATAATTACGACCATGATTGGAACGTTAATTCCGAGATGGCCAAAATTAAATAGACGGAATTTGGGGAGATTGGTTTCAACTGCGTATATCCCACCTGGATACGCCGAAACTAGTATGGCCATATAAATCATAAATATTACTCGATTCACCGTTTCCAACCCATTTTCCCAGTACGATTTCAATCCCGCGTCGAAGAATTTGGCTACATATATATATATATCTTATCAGAAATTAACGGAATTTCGATTGAATGAAATAATGTGCATATGTAGTTGTTACCTGAAGTCTTATTAAGAAAGAGCAGCGAGTTCATTTGTTCAACCACACGACCTCCACAGCATAATAGAATAAAGTGATAAGGCAATGAGGCCAGGCACAGGAACATAAAAAGTACGGCAATAATAATTTCCAATGCCTCAATATCGGATCCAAATATGAGTGAACCGAACAGAAACCCCAAATAAGAGAACCGGGTGAGAATATTCAGTAATGCAAATACTTTCCAAATTTTATAGTCCATGGGTTTGGTTTTAAGACCAACCAAACGCTCTTTAGAAAAGTCCCAATAGAATGGAATGAAGCGACCCCAGGTCCCAATCTGGTACATCCAGATTAATGGATCGAACGACTTTTTATAAATCATCTTATCCTGCCGCACCTGTTAGTGATTGTATGTTTGAACAAGACCGATCAAGTGCGCACAAAAACTTTGAAACTGCGATGTCCACATCTATGTATCTGTTTGCACTCTAAGTTCAAATGGCAATTGTTATACTTACATTTGTCTACACTACAAAGCACTCTAAGTTCAAATGGAAATTGTTATATTGGCATTTGTCTACACTACAAAGCTTTCACTGTCAGTACAACAAACAACTTAAATCCCGATAAAATATTTAATTAATTTTAATACTTACTTACAACAAGGGCTGTCCCAAAAATGTCCGTCCTTGATTAATTTACAATATATGTGTAGATATCTGAAATTCTTTGACGTTTCTGCCTAGTCCCAAATATATTTTATGCCTCACCTTAACACGATAAAATCTATTTTCTTGAATACTTTCAGGTTAAACCAGTAGAACAACCGATTCGTTTGGCGATACTCTCCACCTCGACTTGCAGAACATGAACCGCACACGTTGTAGCGACCCAAATTACCCTGGCAGAAACCTAACCTTTTGCCCAATATAAGATAAAGGCTATTTCCCTGACGTTCATCTGTCATTCCAACATCGACAAAATTAGCACTGCTCCGGCACGCTAGCCTATCCAGTTTTCCAATTTTAATTTTTTTTAAATCATTTAATAATTATATTTTAACAATTTTTTCATAGCCAAAAGTTGACCTACACCACCTCAGGTAGTGCGGAGCTGGTCCACACAGTGACACAAGTCAAAATGTCGGAGTCTACAAAATCAGGACGGTCATTTATAGAACAACTCTCGTATAAGAATGAATACGGAATAGAGTGGGAATCAACTGACAAACTTACATATAACATATATAACCCTTACAATACAGTATTTATACTACAGAACTCATTACCAACTGAGGCTATTAGTTACATGTAACAATTTGGGAACCATTTGCATCATTCATCGCCGTACAAAAACCGGAAGACAGTACACAAAGCTCCAGACAGAATGAAATCGATATATAATATTTAACTATGTAGCCTATAAAAGCGAACTAGGCACTAGTAGTAGAACGTAATAAGGTAAACAAAAATAGTGCCTGACGGCAGTTCGGGACCAGAAGAGACAGACGCTTCCGACTTTTTCGTCATGATATTATTGGCAATCAATTTGACCAGATCAAAAACGATACTCGATACACGGTACACTGCGAAAACACTGCATAAACGATACACTGCAAAAACACTGCATAAACGATACACTGCAATACAAGATAATATTGATGTTACAAACCAATTCCCGATAGCTTTTACTAAAAATGACCTAACTGGAAGCGATATTTTTTGGAAATAACAAACACGCAAATATCCATCTAAATAGTCATCTACTTATCTAAAAACCTGCCTTCGGCAGCTCGGGACCAGAAGCGAGCGATAGTTAGCTGAAATTACACTTCTGGCAGTTTTAAAAAAATTCAGATTGGCCATACTGAAAAATGGCAGGCGTTTCCAATGGTCCACTTTAGGGCAGAACAGGATTTCAAAAACAGCTTGTCCAACTTTGTCAAATGTGTGAATGGTAGATTGGCGTAGCGGACGCGTATAAATTTTTAGAACTATCTGTTACCATGAATGTAAGTCGAAATACAAGAAACATACAAAAGGAGGTCATGATCCCTAGCCCGAGAAGGACCCCAAGTATCAACGGATTGAATATTCTGTATAAACGAATCATAGAGTATAAGCTTACAATAACAAGAAATTGCAATACGGGAAGCTCGAGAGGAATTATGTTGCGAACAAAATTCTCCACGAAAGCATGGAGAACCTGGTGCATTCTGTACATTAATTGGAGCTTCAATTTATGCTCGCTCGTCAATCATAGTGGTTGATACCTTCGAAAAATTGAAAACACGAATTTGAACTCTCTATAGTAATACATAATAGTTAAATCTACCATGGAGCTGATCAAAATGATCCCATCAATTGCATATCCGGAAATTATTACGACCTTTAGTGGAACGTTAATTCCGGGATGTGCAAAATTAAATAGACAGAATACTGGGCATTTGTTTCAACGGCGTCATGTAGCTCCAGCTATATACGCTAACACTACTACGATTGTCAAACCAACGAATCTTATTCGATAACCAGTTCCAATCCGTTCTTGCCGCCAGGACCCATATCAAAGAATTTGGCTAAAGGTATAGTAAAGTGCATTAAGCTATTCATAAACTACGACCTACGACCACTGAATTGTCAAATCAGCTGATCGAAAGATGTAAGCAATTGCAGCATTTGGGCTGAATGAATTTCAATAAGATTTTATAATGTGTAAAACGCAGACTATTCAGCAATTCTACATGCCCGTAATGTAAAATGATTACATGTTTTGCAGTTTTTTAAGTAAAGTTTTGTCTTTCGAATACCTATGTGCGTGTGCAGTGCATACTTAAATATTTCTACCTTTTTTTTAGGAAATACATATCTGCAGTCTGCTCAAAATTTAGTTGCCTAACATAAAAAAGAATCTTTTTAAATATTTAGCTATAGGTAAGTCGGTATATTTGAATAAATCCACTGATTAGATTTGCTAAAAATCACTAATTTTGACTTGTGTCACAACACAATGCAATCATCAAATAACCGTTTTTTATTCTCGAAATATTTATAACTTAGTAAATATATTTATTTAGCTGTAGTTAAGAATTATTTGATTATGAAGAAAGTAATTTGCATCTACAGAAAAAACTTTGAATATTTATATGAAAACTGCGAGCAAAAAAGGGTTGATAATGATAAATGCACATACATTGACTAAATTCGCTATTAAAGTGAAATAATGAAATTGTAAAGAAATACTTAAAAGGCAACTAGTAGGTTGATTACATTTGCAACCACAATATGATGGATGATGGAAATGAAGGTACTTCTCTGCACTGTCAAATGAATGTTATATCCATAGGTCCATGTTAGGGGAGAGCAGGATTTTAGAAACTGCTTGTCGAATGTTGTCAAATACGTGGATGGCAAGTTTGCGTAGCGCAGACGTGCATATAATTCCGAACTTTGAGTTACACGGACTGCAAGTCGTATTATTACTTGCAAACAAAAGCAGTAGAGGGTTCCAACCCCGAAAAAGACTCCAAGGATGAGGGGATTGGAGATTGGGTACAAACGGACCAGGGAGTACAAACAGGCAATAATTAAAAATTCACATAAAGGGAGTTCGAAACTAAGAATTCTCGTAATTGTATTCCCAACGACGGAATGGAGAACTTGGTGCATTCTGTACATTCTATGCAGCTTGTATTTCACTTCGTCGGATAGTCGTGGTCTTGGTTCATACCTTTGAAATATTAAAAACAGACATCTCAAAATCTCTGTAAAAGTATTAAGGCTTGATCTCCTACAAAAAAAATCTCGCTCTCCGAAATCTGGGCAAAATATAGTAAAATAGTAAATAGTAATTGGTAAGTACATTCCAGAGAACATATTGTTTACGGATTTTAGATGTAGAATTACCGACGCATTATCTTTTAAAATTTGTAATGTAATGTGATTTAACTTTTTTTTAATAATTATTTTTTAAAAAAATAAAAAAAAAGCGCTAATGATTTATGCGTTACGAGATGGGTAAAAATGGTCATGATGGACTTATGTTATCACTAATCACTTGCAGTTTTAATTTCTCGTGTTTTGTTGTAGATGTGCTTAATAGGATAGAAGAAAATACATGCCTAATGCCTAATCTACAACCCATTCTACGAAAATTGTAAATAATGAAATTGAAATTAACACAATTAATCATATTGAAAGCAGACAGGTCTGAAATATTGCTACATACGTATCTAAGCACTTTCAAAATCGAAGCGTCATGAGCCTCTGAGCTCTGCTTCTGAGAGCGAGACTTTTTATCTGAGAGTTGTAACATTTACCATGCTGTTTTCATCTTCATTTGCCATTGCTGGACGCAAGCCAAGTGAAGCTGTACCGTATATGCAGCAATTCCGATTATGGTCGCATCCATTGAAAATCCAGATACAATCAAGGCCATGATTGGAACGTTAATTCCAAGATCGCCAAAATTAAATAGACGGAATTTTGGGAGATTAGTTTCAACTGCGTATATACAACCCGGATACGCCGAAACTACTATGGCTATATAAAGCATAAATATTACTCGATTCACCGTTTCTACCCCATTTTTCCAGTACGATTTCGATCCAGCGTCAAAGAAATTGGCTAAAAATATATATATTATTAGAAATTAATGGGATTTCAACAGAACGAAAGAATTAGAGTTTGCATATAATTATTACCTGAAGTCTCATTAAGAAACAACAGCGAATTCATTTGCTCAACTACAAGACCTCCATAGCATAATAGAATAAAGTGATAAGGCATTGCGACCAGGCATTGGACTATGAAGAATACGACAATAATAATTTCTATTGCCTCAATATTGGATCCAAATATCAGTAAACCGAACAGAAACCCCAAATAAAAGAACCGGGTGAGAATATTCAGCAATGCAATTACTTTCCAAATTTTGTAGTCATTGGGTTTGTTTTTAAGACCAACCAAACACTCTTTAGAAAAGTCCCAATAGAATGGAATGAAACGACCCCAGGTCCCAATCTGGTACATCCAGATTAACGGATCGAAGGACTTTTTATAAATCATGATTGAGACTGCACAAGTTATCCTGTTAATAGATGCTTCATCTATTAGTGATATGTGATCTTATGTTTGGCCAAGACCGATCAAGTACACTCAAAAACTTTGAAACTTCGATGTCCACAGCTATGTATCTGTTTGCACTCTAAGTTCAACTGGCAATAGTTATGTTCGCATTTGCACTACAAAGCTTTCACTGTCTGTAGAACAAACAACTTAAATCCCGATAAAATATTTAGTTGATTTTAATATTTAATTCTCACCAATTCGTACGAGGGCTGTCCCAAAAGTGTCCATCCTGATTTATTTACAGTAAGTTAGAGATCTGAAAATATTTCACGTTTTAGCCTAGATCCGAATATATCTTATGCTTCACCTTAACACGATAAAATTATTTTTCTTTAATACTTTCAGATGCTTGGTAGAACAACCGATTCGTTTGGCGATACGTGAAACTCTCGACCTCACCCTTGTTTGAAGTACTTTAACCAACGTTCAACTGTCATTCCAACATCAACAAAATTATATCAGCTCGGCAACTCGGCACCATCTTTAATTTAATTTTAAACATTTCGATTTTTGAATTGTCAAAAGTTGACCTACACGACCTTTGCTAATGCTGAGCTGGTCCACACAAAAGTAAAAAGTGACGGAGTCTACGGAATCAGGACGGACACTTTTACAACAACTCTCGTGGTATAAGAACGAATTCGGAATACAGCGGAAATCAACTGACAAAAGTCCAAATAACCCTTAAAATACAGTATTTATACTACAGAACACATTATCAGCCAAGGATACTAGTTGCACGCAATAATTTGGAAACCATTTGCATCATTCATCGCCGTCGTGCTAAAAACCGAAAGACAGTACGTACATATAGCCGCGGAGAGAATGAAATCGATATATAATATTTTAAATATGTTGGGTATAAAGGCGAACTAGACACTAGTAGTAGAGCGTAATAAGGTAAACAAAAAAACTGCCTGACGGCAGCTCGTTACCAGAAGAGACAGACGCCTCAATCAATTTGACCAAATTAAAAACGACCGTTAAAAAGTTTTAAATGTGTCTTATATTTACAACTACACATGTAATACAAGATCATATTGATTTTAAGTGAGTAAGTGTGTAAGTGATTGCAAGTAAATGAAGATGAAGTGTATCGAAATGATAATTTCTAATATTATAGGTATAATGCCGCCGGTACCTGATCCGAAATCAGAATGGCAAACTTTAGATTCCATGAATGGCAAACTAAGATTTAGCCTTTTTTGACATTTCTTTCACTATTTTTATTTGCCATTTTATAATGCCTACCAAAATATTGAAACCAAATGTGGTGAGACCAAGCCAATAATACAACAGAATCGGATGAGAACATTTAATATTGCCAAAGTTATCAAGAAAATGTAGTCCTTGGGTTTGTTCTCAAGCCTGACCCACCAAAGGCTCTCCAGAAAAGCCCCAATATAATGCCTAGCCCCTGGTCCCAAGCTGATACATCCAGATTAACGGCTTATTTGACGTTTTAGAATTCATGTTTTACTCCGCAACAGCTATTAGAAGACGTACATATGTTTTATTTTACGAATAAAATGCCAGAATTTGGAAACGCGTCGAAATAAAATATCAAATATCTTTCCACTTCAAGATAAATAAACTGCTTCCCTTGTTTCATAAATAATAATTAATACTTTGATTTATTGTCCGATAAATATCGGCCGAGGAACTCACAGACGTAGATAATTGCGGTTGTGGTAGTATTAGCTAAATTTGTTCAAGGTACATATAAGCGTCTGTCTACGTACTAGAGCATAAACTTTTTTAATTTGTGAAGTTAAATATGCATAGGCATTTTCAATCCATGGCTGTTTACGTGGAAGTTTTTAGTCCAGATGTATATGTATTAGAATAGACTACACGAGTATGTACAATTGACATACAACACATTTGTGTTTAACTTCAATTATGAAATGAATTTATTTATTGCATTTTTAATTAATCACAAATACACATTCTTAAACCAACGCAGGATTGATGATGTATTTAATTATGACTCCAATTAAATTCACTAAACCATACAATGATTGTAACATAGCATGGCAAAGCATAATCAGAATGCAACCAGTAGGTTGTTGATCAGATTTGTAACCACAATGTCGTTGAGGTTCTTAATGATAATGAAAGTAGATCTTTGTACTGTGAAATAGAAGGCCTTTCCAAGCGTCCATGTTAGGGGAGAGCAAGATTTTAGAAACTGCGTGTCCAACTTTGTCAATTGTTTACAGGGCATATCCGCGTAGCGAACACGTAGATAAGATTCAGAACTCTCCGTTACTCTGACTAAGAGTCGTAAAATCAGGTTCACACAAAATCCGGTCAAGGTTGGTATCCCTATAAAGAGCCCAAGTAAAAACGGATTCAAGATTCTGTGCAAACGGATCAAGGTGTACAGGCTTCCAATAATTACAACTTGAGCAATAGGAAGTTCCTGACCAATAATATTACGAACAAATTCTGCACAATAAGTATGAAGGACTTGGTGCGTTCTGTACATTAAATGCAGTTTTGATTTACGCTTGTCCGACAGCCTTCGAAACCTTTGAAAAATTAAAAACACATCAGTGATTTAAGATTAGTACGATCGGTTATAGACGATGCTACCACAGCAGACAAAGACGAATGGAAACCATGACGAACCAATTTTTAGTTTTTTTAAGACCAGAAATGGTCTCATGGGATTATCGTGTACGTCCGTTCATGGGACTTTTTCAAGTCCAGTTCAGTGTCAGCTGTATATTAGGATATCTGTAATGTGCAGCTGCACTTTGTGTTGGATTCATGACCATGACTAAGAGCCGATTGGAATGATCCCCGAATTGGTCATATGACCAAAATATTTTGTTTGTAGATCTATCAGATTTGCAGATCGTATCACATGATGTTTCATGTATTTTTTTAGACACTTTTTTTTTCGTTAAGCACTTCAAAATTTAATTTTATTTTTTGAAATATGGTCTTAAATAAAGTGTATTTAAACATTATGAAATGGATGGATCTGCATTATGTTTTTGGCCCTATGACCAATTTACTCTGTGGGATCCTGTTAGCTTTTCTCCAACCCTAAGACCCACCTACAAGGCTGAAATTTAGGATATTTTTGATAAATCTTTGGGGTTATTTTGTCGAATCAAGATGGTTGCATATGGTGTTGTATAAAAGGATTATAGATACGTATATGTAATCGTTAACTTGTGACAACGAAGGGAAGGAATAAGAATAGGCTCAATTGTGTGGCCTAGTCGGCGTGGTGGGTAGTGACCTCGATTAATCTGATTCGTCACAAATAGGCTCTTCCTGCCCCTCTTTAAACATACAAAATCTTTAGCTTTACAAAAATTATGTTTCCATTTTTAAGATATATTATCAATCAAATGATACTTCATTAGCAGGAACTGGCTTCAAGTAGCCGAAGGTTATATTGCATATCCTGAGCAACTCCTTATGACCATCAGCACAGTCAAGATATTTGTCTATAAAATTACCATACTGTTTTCATCCTTGTTTGCCATTGAATGACACAAGCGGCGTGAAGTAGAATTGAAATTACAGCCAGCATGAGAATGGTAGAATCCATTGCAAATCCAGAAACAAGTACGGTCATGAATACCATTGTGATTCCGAGATTCCCCAAATTAAATAGACGAAACATGGGAAGATTTGTTTCAGCCGCGTACATGCATCCCTGCCAGGCTAAAACTACTAGATTGACAAACCCGTAAATATCACTCGATTCGCCCTTTCTAATCCATTCTTTCCGTTTGATTCCGTATCAAAGAATATGGCTAAAAAAAATGCGAGTAAGTTTCCACAACAAATTATTTGAATTTAAACAAGACACAAGGCACGACCATGACATATTGAACAGTGAACTCACCTGAAGTCTTATTCAGCAATAGTAGTGAATTCATATGCAGGACAACACGACCACCACCGTCCCGCAAGAGGATCAAACGAAGCGGAATGACTCTCAAACAAATGACAAGGAAAAGTCCGACAGCAATATTTTCCAATGCCTCCATATTGGATCCAAAAATAAGCGAAAATCCCATGAACCCAATAAAAAAGAATCGGACCACAATATTGAGTATTACAAAGAGTTTCCAGAAAATGCAGTCTTTGGGTTTGTTCTCAAGATCAACCAAACACTCTCTAGAAAAGTTCCAGTAGAATGGAAGAAACGAGCGCCAGGTCCCAATCAGGTAAGTCCAAATCAACGGATCTAGGGACTTTTTGGAAATCATGTCTCATCGTAAGGGATCGTATCTTTTACAAAATACAAGCAACAAGACTTCCTAACTGGAAAACAGAACAATAATATTATTTTCAAGCGAGACGCTTCCCGATCTACTGCGATCGGAATAGCAGATACAACCTTGCGCCTTAACCTCCGATACAATGTCATTGCCTTCAATATTGCGCCTTGCGCCACCTCAACGGTTGTTTGCCGCTGCTCTCCTCAATCGCGCACCACCGCAACGGATATTGTAACGTCGCCTTCAAACTGACGCTATCAAATCCAATCCATTAGCTCCTACACTAATAATCTATACAACACTTGATATTTTTACAATTATCAAATTCCTGAAACAACACAGACAGCGTCAGATTGACATTTTCATTTAACCTGATAGGATAAATTAGAAGAGTTCATGCACTCACTCATAATGAAAGCCTTAACGTAGGCGTACTTATTCAAGTTCACGTATTCCGTCCTACTCTAATAATTAACATACGGCTCTTTATATTTCACAAATAATCTACATGAAACCCTAATGACAAAATCCTGAATGTAGTCAGGAAGTTTGTTTAACGTAAACAGGAAGTTTCCTGAACGCAAGGCTTTTGGTGTCAATTGAAAGTTATGTACACATAGACTTTCCTTGATTCCGTTTTGTTAGTTGTAAACATGAGTGGCACAAAACTGTCACCACGTGTGGACTTGATGAATTAATTCTTAAGGCTGAAGTAGTTTGTTTAATTGAATATTAAATTGTACTGGCTACAAATATCGTATTTAATTAATATCGAGCTATTTTAAGCCGTTATTTATAATTCACAGTTTACAAAGTTCCATATGCTTCCCTGCGTTGTGGTAGAGATGCGATGCTTCTGAATTCTGAACCTATCACTTCACGCATTATGACTTAAATCCCATAAATGGGTTGTTATAGTGTATCTCTTGTGCTGTAACTGAAATACTGATTATTGGTGAATAAATAAATAAAATAAATAAATAGAGCTTTTTGAGTTTAGACTCGGCTACTGCTTGACTTATGTGGATACTAGACTGAGGTCTGCGATCCGGGGGCATAGATGAGAGATGAGATCACACTTCAAATATGGCTCCATTGGTATGGTTGTAGTCAAAAGGCCATAGGCTTCATTTTGATAAAAAAAATTAAAAAACAAGTGGAAATTTGACCCGGGGTCAAAGTTCCGGGTATCAAGGGTCCAATTTTTATGGGGCGACAGAAAATAGAGGGAAATTACCAACAGTTAGTTTTAGGTTACCTATCCTAGCTTAATTAAATTACATAAAACAAGAGCCAAGAAAATAGAATAAACTCACCAAATGGCACGACCACGATGAATTTTGATTCTGATAGAAAATATTTTCTGCATTTATGTACCATACTGACAAAACTACTTTGTTGATCGTTAATACGAAATTCACACATCGCACATGCTAAACACCACGGTGAGTCAACAAATAGTAGAATAATTAAAATGCAGCTAGCAGGTTAAATGCATTTGCAATAAAAATACCGTTAGATATCTGAATAACAGTGGATTTCTTCATCGTAAATTAAAATGACAAGCGTTTCCACTGGTCCACATTACGAAAGCAGCAAGATTTTAGAAATTGCATGTCGAACTTCGCCAGTGTACAGGTAAGGTCGGCACGACGGATACTTGCATACAATTCAGAACTGAGTTGCACTGACTGTAAGTCATATTTCGAACTTTTTATAGTAAATCCATATTCACAGTCTACCAAAAATTTAGTTACCTACGTAACATTATAAAGTTTTCAATGATATTGCAAGAACCTTGGCATTTATAAAATAAATATTTACCTATAGTCAAGTGCTAAAGACTCTTATTCGAAATATTTGAATTAATGATGTAAAAAATATCGTTGTTCAATGCAGGGATCCTATAAATGGGTTGACCAGACAGACTGACATATAGATGAAATGACCAACCACGAAGTTTCGCTCTAATCAGCTCAGCGTAATTATAATTAACATTAATGCAGACTTAATCCACATATTCCATTGAAGGACACCCACAGCGTGACCCATCCATCGTTAAACCAGAGAGAAGTACGGCCGTAACCGTAATAAGTGGATGGCCATAATCATAAATACGGTACATGGTGACATTTGTTTCAACTCTATATATATTTCCAGGATACGCTAAAATTCCTAATTGTCAAACCATGAACCATGATGAATATCTGATTAATATGGAGATGGGTAACCTATTTATTTAGTAAAACGATCATAACGAATATCCAAATTTTACCAGCATAACAGCTATATAACCTTTATTGTACTTATTCAGAGTGTTTGGAGAGCAGAGCACTGAAAGTTTGGCGCTGACGGAGTTTCTGACCGGCGTTGGCCAGCTCAAATTTCGGGGAACCTCGCATCTTTTGCGATCGCCGACTTCGGTTGCCCTTTACCTTAAGACTACGAGAGG
>JAQFXY010000739.1:0-17945 GCA_034693865.1 Ceratophysella sigillata | reverse complement strand
GCGGGCGTGGTAGCCCATGGTAACGGGGCGAATCCGTGTTTACGTATCGAGTCAGCGTCCTCCCACCTCAGTAATTAAGCTCTTTCATTTTGCTCATATTGCATATTACTAGAGCGAATGAATTTGGGAACTTACAATGTTGATTTATACATTATTGCCATTCCGAGTCAAGTCCTTTCAAAGCTTCGTTAACTGAAATTACTGGAATTGTTAGACCTGAAACTGTGATGCTGTGATTTATAACTCATGTAGCAAGGGGGTTTCGGACGTGCAATACGAGTTTCTGGTTATGGTTGCGTGAATCCTTTCTGCTTTCTCTTTATATTTTTACGAAACAAATGACTCAAAATGAACTGGATGAGAAATAATGTACCGCTCTATTGACCAAAAGAAATGGTAAATGAACGTTAGTTATTGTTGATAGAACTCCCGGAGTCCCGAAATTAGCTTGTACTTACGTCGGATTTGGACAGATTCTTCCTGCATCTAAGCTGATGAGCCTGTTGGTTAACATGGCAGCACTTTCTCCCTCGACCGACAAAGCATATCTACCTACATGAGAGGAGTGAAGACATAATTTTAATCATTTTAAACAGTCAAGGGGCTTGAGACGCTCAAAAACCCGATTAATGTAAAACTTGAACAAAGTGTATATATGTACATAATAAGTGTCCGTAAGTGTTGCACCGCGGATTGAGCAATCTAAGACTGATATATACAATGGATACCCACTCAGATTCTTTGTAGGGGTTGTATTTTTCCCTGTATATAGCTTTCTGGTGCAAGACAAGGGCTCTTTCGATGTTAGATGTTACAATTCAAATATGAAACATGTATAAGGCTCCAATTAAATCCTTTGTGAGAACTTCCGTCATATTACACGAACTTTGGACTTTGTTCTAATTACTTAATTAATAATTCCGTGGTTTCGCTAGCTGATACCACGAGATAAATCGCAATCTGTTGAGGCCATTGCTTAGAAGCATGAGTATGTAAACATTGCAGGCTGTTGAAACTTAATTTTTGTATCCATAGAAAGCAGCTAGTCCTAACGAAGGCACTGAAAATGTCTGTTTCAAAATTTAATATTGAAGAGACCTGATAATTGACCCAAAAATGGCATTCGTATTTTATGCATTACTAGACGCATCCCCAGTCTACGATCGGAACTACATGCTACTCACATAACACCAGCGGCCCCAATCTTGCCTCGCTACCGTCAAAAGTGGGCCGTCACCCGCGTTCCTAAGTGCACTTAAGATATCCTTGACCCATCCCAAAGCTTCGTCCTCTTCGCTCACATTCGGACGATCTCGGTCAAACTCGTACGACATACTTAAACAGTTTTATACCGTCATCTGTTAACTCTTAGCATGTGTTATTATGACTTACGGCATACTAAATACTTCTTAAATTCATCGTTAATGCTAAGTTTGACCAGGGTTCAAAGGCCTCGTTGCCCCCCACTTTCTAAGTTGTAAAATTAGTTTAATTTAATTTTATGCTACTGTTTATCAAAATCCGTCCAGTAGTTTCGGAGGAGATAGCGGACAAATACACATATATTATACTCACCACCGTTTTTATAGTCTAGGAATCATAACATTCGTATTAAAAATCGAATAATCTGGAGAAAGACCTCTCATGTGACCTAAATAATGCTATAATTAGGTACGTACGCTATTTGAACTACTATTGTGTAGCTCTACCAACAAGTCAGAAGATCGGCTTCTTTATTAAACTGTACTTTGGTGCAATTTTGCTGCATGTCGGTAAACCTTAAAAATAATGTGAATAACTCGGATGTAGCACTATAGCTCGCAAATGTCTTACCTAGTTACTTTATATTTTTAAACAAGAGAGAACTGAGTGAAAGGAAACGGGGTTTCCATCTTTCCAAATTGGCAGTACTTCCGTAATCTTGCAGACAAAGTCCCAGTTGATTTATGCATACCATCAATCAGTGTTCCAGGGTTGTATCTTTTGATGGAACTAGGCCTGAGAAAACTATTATGCAAAATCGAGAGACTGTTCCCTACAGAATACTACGGTGTGCGTATGTATAGAAGAATTTGCCAGCCTAAAACTATAGCCACGTTGAAACATCAATCAGTGTATTTTCCTTATTCTTCCTATGAATAGGAACCCTGCTAGAACTAGAACTTATCAACCGGCATGGCAGCCTATCCCCTCCAATCTTAGTCTCTCCCAACGTTTCAATTCATCTACAAGCCATTCTGGATTTGAATAGAGTCTGTCTCCTTGCAAAATGCATTTATATTTCAATGCGGTATATTATAGCTACATGTTATTTATACAGTTGCACATAACACATAATACTTCCCAGTACCTTTTTGATTGCGCGCATTTTTGCTGCGGGATATTTCCTTTCAATTCAACATCAATAGCTTTTGCTTTGATACTTGTACACCACATACCTATGCATTTGTTTATCTTCGGGCTTTTTGTCAGAGTTTCTTTTGAATTAGTGCACTCACTGCACCGATTTGTAGTATATTCCTGAATACGTTGAAGATTTCCAATCACTGACTAGCCAAGTTTTTTGTAATGCTTTACTGGAATGCTGTAACTGCTATTGAATCACTCCCCTTTAGCACTAGATAAATTCAGACGCTTCACGCCACACCGTTTCATATCAAGAACTGATGAATGGGCTGAGATTATACCTAAGAGATTTACTTTACGGAATGTGAAATGAAATATGGCAGTAAAAGTTTGCTAAAGGTCGTTTTGCGGAGGCTCCGAGTGAATGGCTAAAAAGTACTTAATTGAAAGTTTTGGATATGCGCTACCGAAAAGTTTTGCACCTCATGCAACAAGTACACGTATTTCAGGTGGACTCATATTATTCGACATCTAGACAATCTTTGAGAATGGCCAGAGTTAAAAACTCTAGAATTAAACAGAACAAGGCCAAGCCAAGTTGCCAGTCATCAGTTGTGAGTAAGTGGTTACTCCCAATAGTGTATCAATATCAACATAAAGTTTTTACCTGCAATATACTAAAATATGCACCTTTATGTGAGTCTAGCTAATCATTAATGAAATGGTTAACCAAATAAGTCTCAAATCAACTGATATAAACAATTCTGAATACTCTTTCGGGAATTCTAAAAAAAATGGCCACATACGTAGTCCATTGTATACCAGTAGTTGTAGATCTACTTCATAATGCAACTATTCCATTCTCAATACCACACAATCACATAAATATAGCATCATACTTACGCACACGCAAGCGGAACCGTTGTTCCTGTTTTAACTGCCATCCGGCCCAGCAAGGTGGTGCACCGTTTCTCTAGTTTTAGTTTATCTTATTTCCCAGGAACCTGGGCACGTTCAGTGTACTTTTTCCTAAACTTCAAAGTTTATGGTACATAGTCTCAGGCGAGTACACATTGTGTAAATCAAATAATATGACCAATTATTGAAATAAAACATATGAATATGAAATTGATTATTTAGTAGTTAATGAATCCAATTGGGCCGGACAGGCATCAAAGCATCCACTACAGTATAAGCGAATCCATTCCTTTCCTACCGATAAAACTGCCTCTTATGTAACTCGCAACTATTTATGAGATTTCCACATTGATAACTTGGGCCTTGCAATCGGATGAATTCAAGGCCATCAAAACGATTTTCTACCGCTAGTTGCGCCTCGTCAATTGCTAACCGTGAGTCCGTGAGTTAGCACAATTATGCTGTATTCTATGAGAACTAGCCTAGCCTATTTGGCTTAGGCCAAATGGGTCATTTCCCTTTAAAAAAATACGGACAGCGAGTGTTTCGGAGAGCCTATCCTTACCTAAATAGAATTAACGTTTCCCCCCATAATTAATTTCATCGGAACATAATAAATTTGGCTTGGGACCAATTGTTGCTTCCTTAAGGGTACTTTTGCTTTCTTAAGGGTACCTTTGCTCCATAGGGTACATTTGGGTACCTTTTTTCAATAATTCGTAGCAATGAAAATCGATAGAAATTAATGTAAAAAAAATATCGAAACTCTGTTACACGTCCTCTCACTTGGAAAATCAACGTTCGAATTTGCTTTCCACGGGTGAACTCTCTAATTCGCAGCATGGAAAATCGGTTAAAATTAATTTCAACACGGACATTAAAAATGTTATCCTATTTTTAGGTTAAGGTAGTCGTAAGTTGCAGCTGCATCTGTACTTAATGTTTCGATGAATCTTTACAGTGTATTTTATATTTTCCTCCGCAATGTTTTGTTCGTGATTTTTCTTCGTTCCTTAGTTTTGGCACGATGTCCGCTTCTAAGACGAAAATAAGTAGATACTCTTGTTCTTCTTGAAGGTCGGCTTCAGGCCATTCTTTTTATCAACTGAATACTTCACGTATTTTGAATAGACTAGTTTTCCCTAGGCAAAGAACAGCAGAATTTGGTTGTGTACATGTTCATACTAGCCGCTATTGCTACACCAACGTCTATAAACGTGTTCACAGATACGCGTGTCCAGCGGCCTATTATGCAAGATACACGTCCAGCCAGATTCGTTTGAAAGAGAGTTTTATTACAAGGGCAGAAATGATTGTGTGCTTGTCTAAATCAGCATTAATTAGTAATTAGTTAGGATGGGATTGGAAATAAATATTTGCACTACTGAGCAAACGAGTTCGTGCCCGGACTGAGGATGCTGACTGGAGAGGCGAAGACCGTTGTGTGCTGATCTTGAGTTTTAGAACACACATGACAAGGCACGGAGGAGTAGAGCTGAAAGTGTTGGGATACTTGAGATCTCCGATTGAGCCATATAATAAGGAGGACTGTGTCCGTACACTCGCTACGTCTACACACGGACACGGGTGGATTTAGGTTCTCCGAGTCATCACATTATTGAAATATTGACTTAGGCCGCTTTGGCCGAGAAGAGCATCTGATATGGACAATTTAATCAATAGGGAATAGAGCTAGGTAGAGCTACACAGGCACGCATCAGCCGACCGTGGAACAAAACGTGTGAA
The DNA here is from genome assembly GCA_034693865.1 of Ceratophysella sigillata. Lineage (NCBI taxonomy): Eukaryota > Metazoa > Arthropoda > Collembola > Poduromorpha > Hypogastruridae > Ceratophysella > Ceratophysella sigillata. Next base: position 12,935 of record JAQFXY010000739.1, on the reverse strand, counting down.
ACGGAGGCTTGAGCCAATGATTTCCGCCAGCCCTAGTCCCACCAAGCTATCCAAGCGCTTCTCTTTGGATGGACGCTCTGTAGAGCCTTTGTGCGTGGATCCGCTCCTCTGTCTCAACAAGACCTCTTGTCGCTCTCTACAGTCTACATAAAATTTCATCCCAGTGACAGAGAAAGTCCTTTGTGAGGACGTTTTCAATTTGTGTTTCAAACCCAAAGTGACAAATGTGAAAGTGACTTTGTTCCCTTTCACTTTTTGATAAAAAAAATACATTCTGCTCACCGACCAATGCCTGAGCAGGAATGAAATTGAATTCCCTTCAATGGAACTGACCCAGGTCCTTTCTGCAACGGACGAAAAATGAGAAAAATCACAATTATGTATTATTGAGCTCAAACTGCTTCTGGAGGAAATGGAACAAGTTACAAAGCCAGGCCTAGTCACTAAGATTTTCTTTTGTTCTCGCCCAACATCTACACTACTGGAGAATCCTCAATTTTCATATACTTTCTGATCAAACGGAATTTCGTGTAGATAATTCGGTTTTTGAATTGTGTTGGCTTATGGGATTTTACCTTATAGCACATGTTGTAGTTGAGATATTATGGATTTACACATGTAGAATACCTGTTACTGTACTTGTTAGAATTTGCGGTTTAGATTCCTAAACCTATTCTACTAGTCGGCTGTAGCCTACAAAGAGCATTCGTAGAACCAGCTCTGTATTTCATTGATGTCAATATTCAACATTAAATAGTTCAGTCCGACATTCCTGTATACTTTTTGTGTTACTTAAACGGTCAGGAATCCGAGAGAGGTAGAGTGAAGAGAATTGTATTGAACCAAGCTATAGTCCTATATGGGGCTGTCCAGCGTCTCTGTTTTATGTAGATTGGGAATTGGGAATCGGGAGGCTGTATACTGCTGACTGCTGACTGGACACTACAATGTGAACAGAGGTACAGAAGTTTCTTGAATCTTTGGTGTCCGAGTATTTGGTAGAGGAGGGACAAGGAGCTCGGTTTATGCGGTGGAAGAGTATCAAAATCTCCAAATGAAGTTCCAGTAGACGTATAGAGAGAAAGTAAAATCGTCCTTTAGGAATTCCTTCCAAGCCTACCTTATACATATTTATTTTATGGTATGTTTCCTTCCATTTAATCGCCTCTTCAATTTCCTTTTGTCTTAGAAACAGATTGGCTTCGGTGGTATAATATAATCAACTTGGAGCGTAAAATACGTGGGATCTAGTTGTTTCGCCTTTTATGTCTCTATATTTACACGTAGATGGTCTGAACTGTTTTCAAAGGAAAAAAGCGTACAGAATAAGAATGAGACGGGTGTTCGACTTTCTTTGTGCTCCTTTCTGGAAAACGGAACTGAATGAACTTTAGCCTGGAGCTTTCTTCTGGCAGGACAATGTGTGCGTATACCACAAATAAATCATCCAAACACTACCATCTCTATTTGTATGGCCAAAAATAAATGTAGAGATTTGGAATTAGAAACTACATAGACACAATATACAATAGGTGCGTTTGTTTGAGTTATGAGCCTGTAGCATCCTGAAGAGCCATTCAAAGAAAAGTCTTTGCACTCGGCGGAGTGGAACCTCGACGCTTTCTCATCAACCAACTAATTTTCCATAAATTCAACTTTCACTGCAACAATGAATCTCTGGATGAAAACGAAATTGAATTGTTGTATCTATTGTCTTGCTTGTAAATTCAACCCAGATTTTTGTCATCTGTAGTGTACATTATGCCTGTGAACCTTCTCAGGTGACTCTATTGCTATGTAGCGTACCTACTACCGTGTCCGACTCTGAACGACAAAACTAAATTTTTTAAGCCTCCGGCGGTGGTTTAAAAATAAACATATTTTGGAGCCCCACCGAAACTGAGGCCTCGTTACGCCCTTGTTTATTTCAGTATTCTTGTTGATGGGAAGGCATAAAACCTGTTGTCAAGTCGTATTTTCTATTTCATGGCTCTCAGTCTCGGTATACTGGTCGTTTGTGTAGAGTATTAGTTACCAGGGAAATAAGTCTATTATAACTTCTTCAGTTGAAGTAGGAATAAAAGCGGTAAACACATAAAGAAAGTTCGTAAACACACGTGAAAATCTCGCTCTTTTTGCTTGCTGGGCCAACACAACCCAATCTAACGAAAATAAATTTTATGGAGAGTCGTTTCTTCCGGAAAACCCAACTTAACTATTTTAGAATTAATGAAGCTTGCTTTTCGACCGGTGTTTACTACAGGTGTTTACCAGCTTTCATCACGGATGTTTACCAGGTAGGCCCTAGTCCTTACTTCAGCCGCTAATACTGTTGCATGGTTATACATAGTACGTGTTTGTTCTCCGACGCATTTAATTCGCCAGATTTTTTCATACGCTCAGGTAAAGGAATTATAATCATACACTAAATAAAATTTTCGGTGAGTTTGTGGCCAATTCTCAAAACTCTAAAGCAGCCTAGCATGGGGCTAAATAAACATGTCAAACTGGAGAAAACACTTAGACAATAAGGCTCCTAAGAAGTACTCAGCTAAAGTAGGAACAACTGGGCTTACATATAAATCTTGTCAGTAGGCCTTTCTAATTTATTTATTCCTTTTACCAGTATAAACTATAACATAAGGCACTACGATTACGCTGGATTAAAGGAATACAACAAAAATCTCTACATTCATTTTCCTGATAGCCTTTTGTTAGCATTTAAGTGGTTACGGAGTAATTGGGACAAATGGACAGGCTCAACACATAGCTAGGAACAAGATAAATACACACTACGAAGTAATTAGTGGGCCCAGTTAATTACTCGCCCCGCAAATTAGCCGATTAGGTAGGCACTTCCTGTTTCCGATATATAATTTACCTTTACCTGCACTGTATTTACTCTTCATTACATTCCGTGTTTGTCCATTGAATAATCCCTCTGGACCTGCCACCTACACGTCGTCAATCCTCGTAAGTCGTTTGTAATTTGCATTGGACAAATAGAAAGTCAAATCTATGTACTCCATCATCCTCGTCACCCCCTGCGGCCTCTATTTTCACTCTTGCATGCTCTAAATGGTAAATAAATGCAGCCGTTTAGCCTGCATGTTGCCCCTCATTGTGTCATAGATGCTCAGCACAGATATGCTTCCAATGATTAAACCACTTTGAACACGCATATAACTTTCGAATAGAATACCCTCGCATGCTGAATTCCATTTTATTACGTTGTTTAATTACAGATTGTAGATTGTAATCTGGCTTGCGTGAGTGATGAGTCCTTTACTGTTGAAAGGTGCGTAGACGGCCGTCTAACTGGCTGCGACAGCTCCCGTAGGCTAGAATATCTTCAGAACAGCGTGGAGATCAGGAAGTTAACCTTTGATTTTCAATAAAGTCTGCTTGTGCTTGGGGCTTCCGGATGTTCATTAACATCTAATTAGGTTAGCTTATTGCGTAATAACACGTGGCTAAACCGATTGGGCTGATGTGAGGAACACGGAATGACGCAATGAACTTCTTCATTAACACTAATTGAAAATTAAGTTTAATAATTTCTAGTTAGGTTGGGTTACGTATTCTGAAAACCTTGCACTGGAAATTCCTTTAAATCTGGAGTGATTAAATTAATCACTCTATGGAATGGCGTACCTATACAAATTAATTTTAATAATTGAATTATACAAATGCCGTGCTTTCTTTGCGCATATATTCTTCCAGGATGCATTGATGATGCTATGGATTATCGCCGCGAAAGTTTTTGCCACCATAAATTATCACCTCGGTGAATTGTGAATTAGGCTCTACAATATATGTGTATCGCAGAAACTTTGAATTGTGCCGTGTGAGTTATCGCAACTCCAAGTTTGGATCTTGTACAATGTGAACAGTCGAGTTACTTCTTCAACCAATGCGACTGAAATAAGCATCTCGGCATTAAATGCACATGGGTCTCGTTTGACGCTAATAAATATATGTACATATACTCCATTGCGGTCCGTGCTTGAGGCAGAACTTGACGTCCAAGATGTGAGCTACGTAGTTGGTAATTACAAATGATTGTGAGCCAGGCGGCGTGCAGCTGGAGCTGGTGATATGGGGAAGTCAAGTCTGAGTGAGGTTTGGGTTCCATTCATTCGTGGAGAAAGTAGGCCTCCACTCGGTCATTGTCAGGCCGCAAGATGAATCTTATTAGAATCTGCATTGGAGGATCAGGGCTGGTGGATCCAATGGAGGATATAATAAAAACAGAACTGAGTGAGCGTATTACTTGAGCATTGAGCATTATGAGTTATTCCCTTGTCTTCTCCCTCTCGCCTCATTCAATCAACGTCCACGTCGCTCTAATGATTAGGCCCCAAAAAACCCAAATGAAGCGTCGAGCCTGAATTTATTCTCACTTCTTACACGTCCGCTTCTTCTGATTTCTTCCACGTCACTTCTCACCACTCCTGTCCTGACTCTACCTTTCCCTGTTTCTTATTTCTCACTCCCTTTGACAAAATCCTACACTACAACACTGCTACGATGGGCTCTGTGCTGCTAGCTCCACTTCACAGGCCTTTAGGTGTCCGGTTTACACGGTTTGTACAAATTCATTTGATACTTAATACTATTTGCAGGTTTCTTCAAGGGCCTAGCGTCTGCCGTATCAACCACAGAAACGGGAATGAATAAACTGAGAGTAAACATGTTCCTAACGTCCTAGCCAGGAACAATAGCAAGTGCTTAACTGAGGCAGACATTTTTGGTTATTTAGAATAGCGGCCTGAATCATTCCAAGATGAATGTATGCAACGTTTTGTAGGAAACCTAATTTGGCTTGAGATTGGTATTGGTATTTTTAATCTGGTCCATTGCTATAACCAATAGCATGTTGTGTGCTTAGGACGCACGAATAACACCGGAGCAGGCTCACACAGTGGATATTTATTTCTCTTATACTCCCGAGACGGAGGTGCTCAAAAAGCTAACTTTATTCATATTTCCGTTATTCCTTTGAATTCATGTATGTGTTGTAACCAGCTCTGGAGAGGAGTAGTGCTTGGCGCTGATTCATGGGCCGGCTAGTATGGATTTAAATATGAAGTGCAGTCTATTGGAAAGGAGCTCCCACCCGCCCGCCTCTCCGTCATCTCCAGCTCAATCCGTCGTCGGGATCCAGCATCCAAGCGTTTGACACAGAAGGGAAATTAGACACCAACTCCACTTCCTTTCTCTCTGTCGCCGTGCAGGAGGCAATTAGCAAACGGGAGAAAGGGAAAACTAAAGTCAAACTCAAAGGCCCTGTCGAGAAATATAATTAACTTTCCAATGAAATGTTTGTTAAAGGCTCTGCCTCCACTCACCTTGCCCTATTCATAGGTGGAGACAGGCACACATTCGGAGAACACAACTTTAAATATGCCTCCTTTTCAATGCTCAAAAATATTGCGTTGGAACTACAAATTAATTATGGAAACAAATCTCGAACCTTCATCACTTCAGTCAGTATGTACTTAAATTGATGGCCGTAGTTTTGTGTAGGTATATAAATCTAAATCATTCGTTTCCTTATACGAGAATACATTTGCTGTGTGGGCAGAGAGTCGTGCTAAGATTAGACTATAATGGTTTCGGAAGGCCATTTTCATGAGATGTTAAGATATACAGATTAGACGTGCTGATACAGCAGACTGAGTTATTTTTGGTTCCAATGAAGGATGCTACTGTAATACTTTATTTTGCACATAATCAAACAGATTTAGATCAGTTGAAGCGATAAGTGTCTTACTTTAGCGTAATTGAACCCACTCACCTAAGTGACACGTTTTTCTTGTTGAGTGTTATTTAGCTTACGTAAGAAACAACTATGCAGATAAAGGCGTGCCAAATTGTAAATGTATTCGTGTATTGACTTTCCCACAACAGCCCAAGTAATGAATTGTGTTGAATAAATAAATTAGGTATTGATTCCTACTGGTGGTGTTTCATAATTGTGGAGGTCACCAAGCTTTTTATTTTGGAAAATAACAAGATAGATTTGTTAGGTATATGTTGCCGTCAGTTGGTTGGAAATCTTACTGATAATCTTAAGTAAGATATTAAAATATGTATGGCAATAACAGTTTATGGTCAAGGACCCAGTTGTTCGGCTTCAACAGTATGTCGTGCTAGTGCTCACTCGATTTGACTTTCCACAATAATTTCGTGAAATACTGCCTTTATTATGACCGACTTGTCGGGCATAATGTCAAGTTTCCGTCTGGCCGTGTCACAAACTTTTTCTCAGGCTCGAGCGTCACACATAAATATGTTGAATTTGCAATGTAAATAGGTCTAAATGGCATGTCAAATTCTGTACATGGGGCGAACGCGATGCGTTGACAAAAGGACGGTATGAGATAAGGGCTGTGTTGGGCCGCTCGTGGTTGAGCAAAGTTTTATGCTCTACGACTTAGCGTAGATATCAGAGAATCTGTAGCAAAAAAAGTTGGTTCAAATTTTGCAGCATGGCGCCTGGTAAAGCTGTCTAAAGGTGGCGCTAAAAAAAATCAACTTTTTATTGGGTTGATTGATTTGGCTGATCTATAGCTTATTTTGTAGCCATAGTGGAGGGATTTTCAGAACATATTTATTTGTTCCAAAAACCGTCCGTTCTTATTGACTTTATTCTATTTAATACTGTATACGAAGGATGCCTGACATGGTGAAGATCATCAAAGGAAGAATATAATTTCGCATTATACTCGTAGATAGTTCGATATGAAAATTCCAGGGAATTTTGAACAGCATATATATACAGCAACAGAATTCAGGATTCAGGTGGCCTCTCAACTAAGAAACATGTTGCATGTAAAACGTAGTATATGACGTATAATTCTGCGATCAATAATTATCACTTGGAAATGAATCACATGGAAATAAATAAATGAAAATGTAGTCCAATATACTATTTTTTCTTGTCAGCGAACTGTACAAGCATTGCCTTTTCCTTTTTAAATTAACTTACTGAAGTTAAGTTACTGAAGTTACTGAATGTAAGTTTATTAATGGATATCAAACCTATTCAAAATTTATTAAGATTAAGATTGGCCTTCAGTCGAATGGATATGAGTGAGACAGTAACGTGTGCGTGTTTTCCGTGTATAAAGTGCAAATACCACAGCAAATATACAAACAGCACGCGTTCAGTACTAAAGAAACAACCAAGACTTTGGAATAAGCGGAACGCTGGTTTATATGACGTAAAACGGATAATGACAAAACCGTGAGTCGCTACATATTAATAGAATGAAAAGAGGCAATGTTACACATTTGTTAGCTATGTCGTCCAATAGCTTCATTTATTAGTTTTTATATTGTTCTAAATTATCATGGTTCGCCAGTTCTGCCTCAGGAGCAAGCTACTTATGTATACGTGAAAGTGGTAAGCTGGAACGCAATATCATATAGGACTCCACATGTTTATAATTACAAATTCGAAATAGCACACAAATTAGCACCAAACTAAGATTAAGGTTGGGAAATACATTTCTCGTAAATCCAGTAAATCCTCCCAGTACATAATAACAGAGGGATTAATTACCGGAGATCAGCCTTAATATTTATAGTAGCACGAAAGTAAGCTAACGCTAGGTGTATCTGATACAGCTAGGGTTACATGTATGTTTTATCTGCTACATAGCTAACCATGCTCACTCCCAGTAGTATTTATGTCCGTAAGTTTCATTTCGAAGGGCTCTGAATTATTGTGCACTATTACGGACTTAACTTGTAATAAATATGTAACAAGGAGGAAGTTGACTGAAGTAAGGAACAAGGTAGCACACAAGAGACTTTCACTTCCATGGCCTTCCCACCGAAATCACATCTACCTACACTGATTTCCATGGTGGAACTTGGCTTGACACGAGCACGAAGCTAAATGCGGTTAAAGTTTTCAGCCCTATATCCGCCTAGTACTGCTGTGCTCTGTCCATGATGAAGGTAATACACGACGGGATCGAGGGATTGGGACACATGAGGCAATTGTGGAGCAAGTCCTTGTCGAGACATTATATGTACGTACTCTGGTTTGTATGGACAGGGCAGCTTGACTTGTGAGTATGTTCCTCAAGAGCGGCTAAACGTCTAGCTGGTATTTATTTGGTGCGTGGTGCTTGGAAGTTGGGCTACGAGCTGGAAGGAGCCTCTTCGGAATCACGTAGGTAACAAGTAAACTAATAACTGACACTTCTTCTCCACTTGGGTGTAGGAGGCAACTTGTTCCTCAACAAAGTACACTCCACTAATGTGTCAGAATCTTTTTGGGAGCAGTAGGAGTTGGAAGGGGATAATCGATAGGAAAGTCTTCAAAACTTTTGAATAAGACTCCGCCACTACGGAGGAGGGAAGTGGTGAGCGACACTGTAATAGAAAAGTTGGGAATAAACTGTACGGACGCAGTATTATTCCGAGCTAAGTATCTCTATTTGACACAACTACGTGACTTGGAATTTCACAACGACATACATTTGGCACATTCTGTTTTCTACAAAACACTCTCAATACTTGCTCCTTCACGTTCACTAGGCTAATCTACTTATGTACTACTGGGGAGGTACGGCTTTAGTACGCATAGGTTCACACATCAATATTAACATGCTCATCTTAATTAATAATTATCTATAACAGACAAGACAGAGTAATAGAATAATCTCAATTGAATCTCCAGGCCTATCATGGCCTTCTAACTTAGAGTAGAACTCACTCACATTAGACCAGCATCATTAGCGGAGTCAGTTCACTTATGGTACTTACATATAGCTTATAGAGCTTTTAAAAATAGATTACACGCCTGAAATCACACTCACGCAGCACAAAATGGGAAACGGAGTGAATGCTTTCTTCTATTCCTTCGTGACATGGCTCTCTGACACATTTCGGAGTAGAAGAGAGTATTCACTTGTATTAGATTCTCATGTGCGGGAAGGTATGCAGAAACACCTGCTAGAATTTCATAGACACAGGCAAACATATCCGACCGCTTTCACTCCTATGCAACACTCAACGCACAAACCAAATACCCGCACGAGGATCAAGGGAAAAGGAAATTCGGGGTATTTAATTGCGGAATACCATGTCTTCTGAACCGGAATGGTCGTTTGGTACGCTCCCCTATGTATTGCTCTGTCGGAGGACACAGGCCATATGCAAATGGGATTTATTAAAAACTTGAAAGAACTTAGGTGCTACATAAATAAATCCGTATTACAGGAATCTCAAACCGCCTAAAGTAGACAAAATACTCAAATATTTTGGGATAAAACAGTCGAGCAGGAAAAACATAAGGAGAGTCAGTACATTTCAGGCCGTAATTGAATATTTTTTCTCAGATGCTACGCACTTCTGGTCCAGAGATACTGCAGGCAGATTTTTAAAAACATTTGAAGGTTGGATTTCCACAAGGTACTTTCTGGAATTGGCAGAAGCGCCAATGAAATAAATATCCACCTACGAGTATGTGCGTTAGTGGGAAGACAGTATCTAAGTCATACCATTTGTGAGTGCAAGTGTGGGATGATTGGTGGAGCTGCTCTAACTTGTGTTCAGCCAGGCCAGCAACATAGTGTTGTCCATGTGCAGCCTGGCCAACTGGTTGTTGGGGTGACAAGGGAAAAGTTGATTTTTGAGAAGAAGAGGAAATGAGAAAGCATGCTCTTGATAATAAAATAGTGACGAGTGAAGGAAATGAGTTTTCGTACGAGAATAAATGATTCCACTTAATTCTCAATTGCCTTGGCTCACTATCATTATAAGGTATAGGCTGGGGCTGCACTACGTACGAGGGTTGTTTCATTAATTTTTCCCGATAACGAATTGCCAAATCTACCAAGAATGTCGATAATCCGTAAATCCTGTGATTGATAGAGGGATTGATATGAGTTAAGCCTCAAAAATATTGAGCAGAAATATCCAGGCCAGGCACTCAGTTTATATGAAATTTCTTGCCGAGTCGAGAGCCATGGATTCAAGAACGGTAGGTTGAAGTCACTTTTCTCTACTAAGTAGGATCTCGACTCCCACACTCTTATTCACTGTGATTTTTAGAAAGTTAAATTGTTACTGGATAAGATGTCCATTTTTGTCAGCCTTTGCCCGATGCAAAGGGCTGTTTAAATTTTTTACTCCTATCTGAAGTAGCAATTTTGAACTGGTTGAAGAAACAGCCTTAATCTTTCTACTAAAGTGTTGATTGCAAAACTGGAGCTGCTGACAGAAAACCGTGTCAAATGTCAAAGAGCAGTTGAGGTTTGGACTGAATGAAATGTCAAAGTTATGCGTAACATACAATCCGGAGAAATTAATGAAACAACCCGCAAATAAAAAAAGGCAGGGGAAAAATTGCAAGTGTTCTGATCCCGCCATATATAGGGCGGTGTGGTAGAGGGAATTTTGTCCGTCTCTCCGCCAGCCCAGCCAACCTCTCAATCCATAATAATTATCTCTGTCATGTCAAACACTCCTACAGTTGGAAACCTGAGTCTCTTGTTAATTTACTCTAACTGCTCTACCATGACAGGGCCTGTGTGCCAGAGAGTCTTGACTAATTTTCTGACAACCCGATCCCAAGATTATTCTAATTGCCTTGTTCGACGAGGAGGCCCAGACCGCAGCCACATCCCTGTTTTTAGGCCTTGCTGCCTTTCTCACTACGAAGCCCCTGGTTTCCCTCCACAAGGACGGAAATAGATCAGGTGGATGGACGAATTGGGCTCATCTATCCCAACAGAAATTAGCTAGGACGCAAGTTCATATATTTCAAGTGGCAAAACCATAAACCGAAGGAGTCAAGGGGCAGATTGATTAGATTTTAGCAATAAAAACAGATTATAGTACCTCATGATTTGGAAGCTAACCAATCAACCCATTAGTCGACACTCATCAGACCAGCTAACCCAAAACACCTATGGCAAGAGCCATATTAATTTAACAGAGTACCCATCTGGATTGTATCATCAGTGCTCATCGTGTGCGGCTGAATGAAGTTGGACAAACATAAATTTTTCGAATCTTTATGACCGAAATACCTTTTGTTCAACTGATACTTTTCTTGGAATTACATTTTCGCCCAATTTAATTAACATTTCAGTTTATTCAACAAAAACTTACTCATAGAGATTTTGCATGAAAAATGCTTACATGTTGGAATTAAATGGATAACAGCAATACCTTCAAGTACACCTTCCTGAACTTACTGAAAATAAGAAAAATAGAAACATTAACCTAGTAAAACTTGTGCATTCATTTGGAAATAAGAACACACTCAACACGGTCAATAACTTAGTCAACCTAACATAACCTGCCATTGATTTCAGGCATAAGCTTCCAATTTGTACTTGGAAGGAACAGGAGTATTTGTATTTGTAATGTTCCATTCCAACAAATTAGTGCATAGGATATGCATATGAGTTTGAGAAAATTGTGATTCGAACAAAAACACCAGTCGATCAAAAGGGATTTTGCTCAACAAGATTCGAACAAATGTCTGTTCGGCCAAGCGTCCTACAATCGTGCTCATCGTAGGCGTGGGTGTGCAATCAGTTAAATTTTCATCCATACATCTTGTCAGTCGCCATGCTCAGCAATTGACAAGCTGGATTCGCAAATAAATTCATAGATAGTAATTACATTTTAGCAATTATTTCCCTAACTACGCCCGTCAAGAGTACCGTTTTACCAAATGTATAGTGGTATCAATCTGGCAAAGTGTTTACTCCCTACTAAAAACAAGAAATCTGAGGACAAGGTAAAAGCATTAATGGCACGTGTCTAGTAGTCGGAATACTCTCTAAATTGGTTTGACGCTCCGGGTTCTATTTGCCCATGCTAACAATATTAATCAAATTCCAGCGAGGGCACTTATACTTTAAATAATGGATTCGACTTTACTGTTAGTATTATTAGAGTAATTCGTAGTATTGGACCAGCAGTATTATGATCCTTTTAGAATACTTTGGTAAACAATATTGTAAAATTCCATATGCGGACTTGGCGTGCCGTACTACAATACATATAAAACGTATCTTATTGATCAGATCAGACTAGCAATAAGTATACTATTTACTATAATTTAGAAGGCTTCCTAGTCATCTCGTTACGGTCCCCGGTTACCTTTAACCGTGGAGCACTATAATGAAATTTGATGCCAGGCAGAAACGGATGCAAACCTAATAGCACCGAAAAGTCGTTCTTAGGTGAGGGCCTTCTATATGTTGTAGCTAGTACGTATTTCTAGCTAATATTGGAATATGCGTATTTATATTATTGTATAAAACCGAGCTCGGGTGGTATCAGTAACAATTGTATATAGTATCAGAAAAAGTACATAAATAGTAAGTACATCACCATATCCACAAAAATGTGAAATAAACCAAATTGATTGATTGTATACAAACGAGACTCGTCCCCACCTGAGGCCGTTACAATGTTTGATTTTAATTAAGTTGACCATACCATAACCAAAGAAATAACACAAAAAAGAGCATTACTAATTTCTTAATTTTCAAGTAATAAATATATCAAGTCGTTGTAACAGCAGATAAATTGCACCACTGGAAACGGTATGAAATTTTAGTAAGAATCGGCATTTAAATATTGCAGTGTCATATAAGTACATACAAAGTCTTATGAATCAACCGAAAACCAAAATTTGTTGGTTAATATTATAGCCTTTTTTGCATACTAGCTACAACATAAACAAGCTCGTATTCAAATTACACGTTTAAGAGAACATTCGTTATGTAGTAGATCCATTACCGCGCTGGGTGAATTGGGATATTGGGAGGAGGAAAATTCATCACTCCAGTCCAACCTCAGTAATCAATTAAAAAGGACTTAATATTAAACACCCCGCCAGTTTAGATTAAAATACCCGCTGAATAGAGGTTTTACCCCGCTGACTACTTTCC
>JAQFXY010000738.1:0-17997 GCA_034693865.1 Ceratophysella sigillata | reverse complement strand
AGGTCCATCGGTTGAGAATTACTCGAGTTATGTTGTCCACAGACGGACATTCTGTCAAATTCGATAGTAATTATATAGTGGCTATAATATGAATTTTTTCAGATTTTTTTAACAGAAAGCCACTCGAACCCCATAGCGCCTTTGTAGCGCTGTAGCGCGCCAGGGTTACGAGCTAGAGACTTGGCGTAATGGATGAAGTTGTTCAGCGCCAAAAATGGAATATAACTGCAAAATTTCAGAATTTTTGAACAGAAAGCCATTCTCGGTGCCAATAGTGAGATATTCTTTTGTTTATAGTTTTTCACCTGTTTTAAATAGCTAGTCATCTTGCTGTGAGGAGCTCTGTGTTAACAATTTACTCATTTGGTTTAAAATACGATTTATTGACTACATTTTTATGCTCAACAGAATGAGAAGAGAAACACTTTGGAATCCAATGTTTGGCTCAAATATGTAAGTGAAGTGAAACAAATGTAATTGTGAATCACGATGTTGTAAAAATGTGAATCGCACACTTTCCGTTTTTTACAACAACAAGTACCCGCATATTGAAGTGTAATTTTTGTACTATTGTTCAATTCAGTTCTGGTCCGATTCCCGTCTCCAATGGGACGTGAAGGAATGGGGAGGAATTGACGTGATCCGAGTGGCTAGCGATGTCTTCTGGAAACCTGATGTCAATCTCTACAACGGAGCTGACTTGTCCCATTCCAACAAAGCCTGCTGGGAATCCAACTTCGTCGTCTACGCCACTGGACACGTTCTGTGGGTGCCACCATGCCACTTCAGCTCTTTCTGCAAAAACACGCTCAAGCAACATCCCTACGATCCCCAAACCTGTACTCTTAAGTTCGGATCATGGACTTTCGACAGCAACATCATGGATATCAACTTCTACGATAACGTAAGTTCAGTATAATAACACAGAACAGAAAATTGATTTTCAATTCTGAACCAGTGCTCAATTGGTAATTTTGGAATTTGCAGAAGACGACCATTGACACAACCGACTTCATTGACAACTCTGCCTGGAAGGTGATCGGAAGTTCGGGAGAGAAGCACATCAAGCATTACCCATGCTGCGCTGAAGGCTATGCTGACCTCACCTTCAACCTTACAATCACGCGAAAGCCAGAGGCTCGTATTCCCTGCACTTTGTAAATATTCAATTCAAATTCAAACAAAATAATCTAGATTTGTCATTTGTAAACAACTTTGGAAACATACTGCCAATGAGTAAGCTAATTTTGTTACATGTTCCACAGTAATTATTCAATGTATGGATTCAAAATATTTGTAAGATTGAATAGTGAATAAGAACATTACACACGCCAATAAAACGTAAAATAACTATATCGTCTTGTTTCTGCGTAAAATCCAAAGCATTCTTATTCATAAGCATTTTAATTGCTGCTTACAATGCGGGCTGAATATATTAAAAATCTAAAGCATTCACTCAATACTCAACCTATTTATGTCGTTTTCAAAATGCAGGTTCTAATACTCCAGCACTGCTCGTGGTATAAAGGCTATTTAATAATTTGATTCAAATCATTTAAAAAATTGTCGATTTGTCCCAATACAAACGAAACATGGAAGCGTATAATTCATAACTCTAGCAGATTTTTAGCAGAAATTGGAATCCGAAGCACAAAAAATATAAATAAAAGCATATGAATGGAAGTGGTATAAAGACTAGAATCCGCGAGTTGAAAATTTGACGACCTATTTCCTGTGCATGGAGGAACGAAATATGAAATTCAGGAAGGAAATCCTCTCAACTTTGACACGTCTGACACTGAGGTTCTTACTTCTGACGGCTCAGTCGTAACTCAGTAGTAATTCTAATTCCATAATTGCTTAAGCCAGTCTTCTCAGCCTCCACTACGATGTCATCGTCACGGAACCGAAAGTTCGGTGAGTTCTTTACTCCAAACAACTGACAAATGCGTTTCACTCTCGTGAACCAGATGGTGTCTTTTTTTGAAATGTCAGTTTAGTCATTAGTATTTGTAAACTGCAACAATTGATCCGAACTGGAACGTGTACTTTGGTCTTTATCTACTTGTCGTTCTAATAATAATAATAATAATAATAATATAAGTAACGACTGCAAATTGCAACTAAAAATGGAGTGGATTCAATGGGGTTAATGAATTTTTGAATTATTTCACTTGTTTAACATGTGGCTTTAAGCGTTTTTATAAATGCCTCATTGATTATTGGTCTTGTGTTACTTTTTTCTAGAAGAATCTCATCTGGAGTCAATGAACGAGTCAATGGCGGAGAATCTCTCATCGAAAGTGGGACAGCTCAAGAGCGTGAGTATTTCTGGATTTGGACTCATATGGAGCGGTATCTTGTAAATAGTTGTTAGCCCCTGTTTCTGTATAGTTGGCCATTGACCTGGACTCGGAAACTCGTGACCACCTGCCTCTCCTGGACGGGATGGACGATGACATGGACGGTGGGCATGGTCGAATGGGAGGAACGTTGGGTCGTCTTCGGACAATGGCACGGAACAGTGGGCTGGCAGGCCGTCGTCTTAGCTTCACTGTCGCCGCCGTAGTCTTCACTGTCTTTATTTTCTTCTTCTACGTCATCCTCCCTTTGGCCACCAAAAATGCCTGAGTAGACATGTAAACCAGAAGGCGAAAAGTCCTTGATCTCAACCCTGACCACAACTGCCGGTGATTATTTCAAAGGTTTGTCCTAACGGTTGTTAGCAATTTTAAATCGAAAACATGAGTATGAAGGCAGTACAGCTGTCCATATTTTCCAATTTTTATGAGCGCAATTTTTTGTCCGTCGTAGGGAAGTTCGATTATTTTATTCGATGTAACATAAACGTTAGATTTAACTACAACTGCACTCACTCAAGATCAGAGCGAGCTGAGGTGCTAATTATATCTTATCTGGAGAACCAAGTTTGTACATTTAAATGCCCACACTAATTGGCAAATTGTGAGAAACAAGAGACTTGCTGCAATTCTCATGCTGTCTTGTAATCGGTGTACAGCCTTCAATAACGTTTCGTAATTACGCTAGCGGAATTGTTACTCTTGAGAAGGGAGTTGGTCAGGGTTGGATGTGGATGTAGGTTCGAGTGTTCCTAATGATGTGCAAAATCCGTGGAGCCAAAGAATGCGCCAGTCTGTACTTGCATAGCATTGGCTCATGGATTTTGCAACTCCCTCTACAACATTGTACCTTTCACTATAAATAGCTTATTTTTGTACATAGGTCAATTGCTAGGTTTACAAATTCCATTTGAACTGATTTCGTGCTAAGTAACCTCAAAACCAAAACTAAGTAAGCCCACGAACAAGATTGCATCAAGTAATTTAATAAAGCGGATGTTGAGAGTATACAAAATATTGAATAATTTATTTCAATGCCTCATCGCTTACCATCCTTATAACAATGTGTGTATTTTATCAGTTTATACATATAGTTTAGTTTGTGCATTTTATTCACTGTCTCATTGACCCAGTCACATACAAGACAATTGTCTCAATAAATAAATCCCCGTAGCTTTGAAAGTCAAGTTAGTTCTGGAACCAATACACTAACGCCGAACTTGTACTTTTGAAGCTCTAACTAAAACTAAAGCTATGCAGTCGAGTTTGAGAGTGGCGACTGTGCGGGCGAAGAATCCCAGGAACAGGAACGAGCACCAAACCTGGACGTAGACAAGGAATAAAGGAGCATCTGCTGTCGTCGTTTCTCGAGCATCATATTGTCTCGCAGTATTAGCCGGTCAACAGGGTATTTAGGCTCAGTTCGTCCGTCTCACCAAGAGTGTATGGGTGGACACGAGGGCGAGGAAAGTGGCCACAAGACCTCCTGTGACTCCCAAAGGCTCCATTTCGGACCAGCCCGCACTGAGGGAACGGTAGGCCGTCACACTTATTCCCACGAGTCCGCAGACGGGTGCGCCAAGCGTGTTGACCCAGTAGCCCATGATATTCGGATCTTCCGAGTGGCCTATGCTGTATGTCATATGCTCGGCCCATGGGATTGCGAATTTGGAGACAATGCTCGTGACTAGCTCTGATTCCTGCATCATTGACACAATTGGTCTGGCCAGAACTTGGTAACCCTGTGATTCCAATCCAAGAAATGTCAATTATTCATTCAGGTTCAACGACGCGAAACTTTAGGGAATCTAAATAGTTTGGGAATGCTTAGAAGAACAGATCGAAATTTCTTCCAATGTGCAAGCATGTGCTTACAGTGCAATGCAAAAAATGTTCTCTTCATTCCATGCTGTAAACCCGGATTCTTTGAGCTCCGACCCTTCATGCTTGGATATTACGTTGTATGATATGCCGGATTTACAGCATGAAGTGAAAGGAGAAGTTCCATGCATTATTCGCAATGCAAATCTACCTGCTTTTTTAAATGTCGGTCCAGATTCTGCACCACGCGTATAAGAAGCAAAAGAATTAGGATTTAATTATAACTAAATTGCTTACGAGAAAGGTCATAGGTGACTCTTGCTGAGCTTGTCGTCCAAACTGAGCGTCGAGCAGGAAGGTGCCTCCATCTAAGAATCCCTGTCGAAACAGTTCCGTGCAGATAACTGTGGTCTCCGAGAAAACTCTTCCGAGTAAACTGCCGCAGGTTCCAAAGGTTCCCACGAAGCAAGGGCCGGTACAGGCGGCTGGGACGGCTCCCAGAGGGAGGCGACCCAATACCAGCACACATACGGCACAACCCGTTGTCGATCCTATACAAGAACCCACAAAAGGCTTGGCTGCCTTGAGCACTTGACGAAGCTCGGGCAATTTGGAAGGCCCTGGGGCTGGTGGAGCCGGAGTAATCGGCTCTTCGCTGATCGGAACGTCCAATCTCCTGGAAAGAAAAATCATATGCGCTACGGCTTTAAGTCCACTCTTGCAGCCTTACGATTCCCAATACACATTTCTGTATCTCATTTAAACCAAAGTTGGTATTCATGAAGGGTAGCCGTTCTGGTTCGTTCTTACGTGGTCATGGTGGCTGGGGTGGACGAGTCGTAGCCCGCATAGCTGCTCGTGTAGTACGTGTTCATGGGCATGGGCGGGGGTTCGTAGTAGTAGGAGCTACCGGCCGAGTCGTCTCTGGGCCAAGCGTACATCTGACTTCTGGCGTAGAACGGAGCGCTTCGTTTCTGACGGAGTCTGGTCCTCGTGTTGTAGCAGTGCACAGAGTCAGAAATGGAGCGGCCGGCTGGATGGCAGGCGACCTGGTACGTCGACGCGAGGGAGTCGTTGGTGGCGCATTGGAACAAGAGCGTGTAGCCGTATTGGTTCGGGATCAGAAGGCTCCGAGGAAGGCTCTCCACCGCAAAGTGGAACGTGTGGCCTGACTGTGTGAAAGGGTCATGCGTCGTCACCTGCCGAGTTACACACAAGTAGTTCATTAATTCCGGAAAGGAATAGTCGCAATCTCAACAACTACAAGCTTTGATTAATAATTTGAAGTGGGAATTGGGTTAAGATTGAGAATAATTGGAATTCCAAGCAATAGAAATCTCTGGAATGCTATACAGTTCCAACTTCCAACTGATTAACGAATAAATAGTTCAGAGTAAATACATCATACGACACATACATTTGCCGCTTTCAACAGAAATCACCGCTTTTTGTCATATTTTGGCGATTTTACTTCGACTGGTTAATTTCAAATGAGTCAACACTCTTAATACCTTAATATCGCACATCAGCATAAAGTAATTGGATGAATACGGAAAACCGTTTTGTGGCATATTAAGTAGAACAAAAATAATACAGTAGCAATAGAATTACTTTCTAAGAATTCTTACTTTCTCGGACTGTAATAGGCTTAGTTTGAATTGAATTAAATTAAATTGTCCTTTGTTTCAGTGCAAAAATAGTGTTACTGCGTTTCGTCGCTTCATCCGTCACAATATATATTTTGTGGACACAGTTAAGTATATATTGTCATAATTTGTGCGAAACTCTTGTGAGTGAAACCGATTTTGATTTTTAAGGTTGACAGGTGTATGTATAGGTAGCCAAAATACACCACACGCCATTAAACCATGTCTCACACTGATTGTAGAAATCCCGTTCCTCATTCTTAATCTTGAAGCACATCGAATCTCAAATTGACAATTATTTGCACTAATTAAGTGCAACCAAGTACTTTCTAAAAATTCAAAGCCATTTTCATCATCATCAAAACTAATATCCAGCTATTCTTTTTATGTAAATAAGTTCAATTTAAAGTGATATCTAAATACACCTAGACATCAATTGGCTACTATGTTAGTTTCAGCTGCTCGCTTCCCCATTGCGTGATCAGATCAGTGATCAATCACTGTCCGTCCGTTGTTATCCAATAAAAGCCGAAAATCTCTGCAGCTAAGCTCTGTATTCTGAATACTACTGGAGTAAAGTTTTTTAAGTCCATAAACTTATTGTATTCAGTAGATGCAAAATTTTTCATATGCTTACCACGCTAATACTTATAAGCTGTACTTGTAAGCTTAACTTTGGGAACAGTAACTAGTAGTTATATTACGTACCTCCATGTCCATAGAGGAACATGACTGTCTCTGTTTAGCCTCCTTGGCCAAGTTCAATAATTCTTCCTGCAAGAAAACGGAAGAACTGCCATGCTGGTATTCTCCTAGACCAACTTCGCCATCTCCCAAGCTTACAACGTTGAGCAGATCCTCGAGAGACCATTTGGAGGGCTGCACGATGGTCACGCTCTCCGTTTCCAGCTGAGGAACGGCCGATAGACCGAGGAACACTCCTGCGGACCTCGATCCCTGCTCATCGAACTGGATCTCTCCCGACAGACCTGTCATGGGAAGACGGAGAACGCCTCTAGCGTGATTTCCAGCAACTAGAGCTGTGTCATAGGCCAGCACAACCATCAGAATGGATGGATTAGAACCTACAATATCCAATCAATCAAACATTAAATGATTTTCGAAATTGTGATGATATTTAATTCAGGCTTAATTTTCGTTTCCTTCATTTAGAAAGAAACCATGTAAATGCCCATGCCCAGCCCAAGTGCTCATAGTGTGTATTTACACTTAATTTTAATCAATTGTATTGTGGAACTTTCTTGTTTCCGAAAATAGATGAATACAAGCATTGGTAAGTAAAACTTTTTCATTATCAAAGTTCTATGGAACAATGCATCAATAGCATAAAAGCCAAGCCTAGCTCTAATTAACGGGGATGTTTGGTTTTAGCTAAATGCGCCTTAAAGCTGATTCTAAACCATCCAAGAAGTTTGAGCCGCTCGCCGGGGTCAATTAAACAAAACTCTGAAACTGAAAACAAAATCTCCCTCTGAAGGTGCAGAAGTAGAATCAATTGTTATCATAAATATGCAAATCGGAATATCAGGGTGTAACATTTGTGGGATTTTTGTAAAAATTTGGACAGCGAAAGCAAGTGTTCAGAACAAGTAAATACAAATATAATTTATAATAGAGATACAGTGTTTTGACAGGCATAAACGACTTGATCATAATGCCTGGTCGAGTTATCTTGAGTAGCTCCGTATTTATATTTGCTCATTCAATTTGCGTTCTTCTGCAATCCAATAACTCGTACAGTAACGAGCCATCGAATACAACTATGTACTTAATTTGCGGTAGTCTGCCTGCACAAGAGGCGTTATTTACTAGATCTTTTTACGCTGTTGCTCTGTTTTTGGATGGACTAACTACCGAAGTATTAAATGGAGCAAACGCTACTCCCATGTACTGCAGGCAGGCAGCTCCGAGTTGTGTGTTGCGTGTGAAGTGACAAATACCCGTTTGAATGCCCAACCTGTACTTATTACTTCACATCTCGTTACGAATGCAAATAGTGCAGACGGGACTGGATCACTAACGGACTTCACACTTGAGATCCAAGGTAAGCAGGGACAACGTTTGTTAAATAGTAAAATAGTTTAAGTAATTGAGAAATGAGTCTTGTTTCCAAATCTAGGCCAAGCTCATCTCCAAGGGAGTGACTCAGGAAAATACTCATTACAAATTGGAATGAAACCCGAATTTGTAAAATCTAAATTTATGGATGGCTATTGGTATTCTCTCAGTAAAATGTGATTGATTTTAATAGCCTGAATCGAGCATTCAAGATCAGATCATCTTAATAGATAAGGTCGATTTCACCGAGATCACAAGCAAGATCAAAACGGCATAGTTGCCGTTGCAATGGGCATTATTTGTTGTTTTTTCTGGCGAAATTCATATTGCTCTCTGGAGGAATTCTGAAATATTTAATGACTCACCAGTGAAAGCGGAGAATTGTCGAAGGAGCCTCCTTCGCTTTGCATTGTCCCAATTGGAGCCTCCGACGTACTGAGCAGAGTAAAGGCCCATGAGGGACTGAGCCAGAGCTTGGCGGTCGTGGAGCGGCTCGTGAGTGAACCAGCGGAAGTGATGCACCGCTGCCTTCCTCGATCCTTCATCCAGGGCTTTCCGCGCCGATTTGGAGGCGAGGAGCAGCACGGCCGTCGCATTGCTCAAGTGGGAACTGATTTTGAAGCCTTGGGTGGGAATGAGCGGAGTGCGGAAGTAGATGGGCGGGGATAGGGCGCTGCCCAAGGTCACATAGTCCTTCAACAGGCTCTTCTGGTTTTCATTGAACTGGTCGAGGACAGGGACGACTTCACGGATGCCCGTGATCC
Source organism: Ceratophysella sigillata (assembly GCA_034693865.1). Classification (NCBI taxonomy): domain Eukaryota; kingdom Metazoa; phylum Arthropoda; class Collembola; order Poduromorpha; family Hypogastruridae; genus Ceratophysella; species Ceratophysella sigillata. The sequence goes on along the minus strand of JAQFXY010000738.1, from coordinate 9,327 downwards.
ACATTCGGTGAAGCACTGCGACAGCCTTGGCCCGTCCGCTCATCTGCAGACTTCTGACGCGCAGTGGCGGTGGAAGAGTCGAATCGATTGACCTTCAATCACAGGCAGAAGTTGAAAATAAGTATTATATAATGCATGGCAAATATGGGTCAACTATGGCGCACACTGGTACACAAATGGGAGCGAGAATTCTGCTTCTCCGTCGTGATAAAATGACTTTAGGATTTCCTCTTTTTGATTAGTAAACTGTAATTATACAAAGTGTGTAATTAATTTCGTCGAACTAATCGCTAAATTTGATTTTGGAATAAAGATTGAAGGTACATGTGCTTTCTACAGTTACAGATTAGCTAATTTCTTGTTCATAAAATCAAAAGTCGCTAGAAATAATCATAAGCCTCGATACTGTAATCCCATACGGTTTAGGCAAAAAGGTCTGGCTGTTGCAGTTAGTAAAGAAAAATCCAAGGAAACCCTAAAATTCCTTGAAAATGCAAAAGAAGGTTTCGAGGATTATGTAACCAAGGTTCTCAGTGCCCTATTTCTGTTAAACTTGTTAATCCAATATCTACTGTACGCCGATCCGGAAATCTAGGGACATTGAAAACGGCGAGGATACACAGTTTACATGAGCTCCTTGGAATTGACATGGCTAACTGCCACATACTTTGCTACATACGTGCACAAATAATATAAATAGATATAAAGTTAATGCTCATGTTCGACATCAAATAGCGTCCAGAACTATTGAAGTGCGTAATTCTGGAAAGTCGGTCAGCATTGTGCTGTACCGCTACACGTGGCTATTCTGCTGCTGCTCTTGTAAGGTATTGGTATACAATATGAATATTTATTTTTAGTGAAAACGGGACCACTTGAAAAGAACTTCTACCTGTATCTATTATGGAATGAACGGGATCGTAGAACAAGTGTCTCCTCCACTCTGTTTGATTTCAAGGGTTGAAATGTATTTCAACCATTTCAAAGGCTAAGGGTTGAGTAAATACTATTAAATTAATACAGACTAAAAACTACAATTACCACTCTTCCTCCTTACATATGCACTCAATACTATAAACATTAATGCGGAACTAGCGAACCATACACGTTTGAAACACTTAAAAATTTAAGCAAGTATTAACTAGTAATGGTAATTTTATCTATGTTTGGTTTATTAAAGAGTTTATTTTAAATTCGCTATCAATTCTTGAAGCCACTAAGTTTATGCTTCGCTTTATGATCGCTGCGTAACTATTTACTGTTTAAATGTAGTTCTACAAAAACATAACTTATTTAACAGCCAACTTCTGCTATTTCTGTAGGTGGCTTTGACCAACAGTTTCTGAATTCAATACAAGTATAATTCACAAACCTAATTGTGTGCTGTTTATTGTACAACATCCAATGCAGCGTCTTATTAGTGAAAGTACCTGCATTATATTTAATTTAGAATCAACCCCACTACCGCCGTATTTACTTTGACCTACCTAAAACTACGCTGGATTTGCGTAATTGTGTGTAATTGGAATAATTGAAACTATTGTTCTAGGATTCTCAGATTAGGATCAGTTGGCATTAGGAGGAATAAAGTTGTTGATTGTATTTACAATTAAGTTGACCATGTTTATAATCAAATTAAAATCAAATACAGAGATTCCCGACCAATGAGCGTGTATACTGAAAAATGTAAACCATGTTAATGTAAATGAAAAATGTAAACTGAAAAATATAAGTAAACACTCAATTGCTCCTTCGTACTCAAAAAGACGCTATGAGATTATTAATTTTAATTACCTGCAATATTCAAAATTTCATATCCATTTTTATTGCTTAATGTTATACATACATAAGTACTTATAAAGCCTGATTAAACGAAAACGAAATTTCTATGGATAAGTAATATCTAATTTACAATCGGGCAGGAGAGGTTAAAATGCTCTATCTTCTAACATCGCTGAAAGTGTAAAACACACTAGCACTCTTTTACTTGAAACAATACGATTTGGGATAGCGTTGCTGCCTTTGTCACTCCTCCTCCGTAGGTACTTTTAAAAGCCTGGAAAGCTCTTTTCAACTCGTTGACTTTCATTGTAAGCCTGCACCAAATATTTTAGCCAAATAACCTTCTTGGTTTTGCTAATTTTCAATATTAATACTTCCGAATTGCCTAGTCAGACCAAGTTCCATAAACAAAAATGCACAGGTTTCTGCTCCAAACAGAGATATGAGAGTAAAATAGTGAGGCAGGGTGAAAACTTTCCCTTAACCCTTGCTAGTGCAACAACGTCGATAATTTGTGAAAACGCTCGATTCGTACCTAAGTCAACTAAGCAATGATTGACAAAGAAAGCATCACATGCATCATAATTTAAATAAACTAAGGAAATAGATTCCGAATGACAAAATTAATATTTCAACTTATTGTGCTTAGTTTCAAGAGTCTATTTACGTGGGAACGGAAACCAGCTTTATTTCTATCCAATGGCTATATAATTTTTGCTCTATTTCTATTAAAAATCATTCGATTACCTTCTTGACCTTGAGCAACCCTAAAGAATGAATCAAAACCGCCTCCGCCTACCTTGGTGTGAATACATGAAGGACGGCCTGAGTTCTTTTGGCGTAAAGCGTCCCAAATTGGCTCAATCCGTCCCAAGTGAGCAGAGACAGAAGAGTGCTCGTCCCATTCCCCACAACCCAGTCCACTCCCTGCTTCATGCCCACCTTCCCGAGGTCAATGAAAGTGGGCTGGAGCTCATCGTCCGGGTCAGAGTCCCTCAGGCCCATGAAAACACCTTTGCGCAGATCTTGCTGAACTGGGCCGTCCAGATGAGCAGTGTCGTAGAGAACGGTGAGCGGCACAGCTCGCACTCCGCCCAGAGCGGAAACAAGCACGAGGGCGCTGAGGACAAACAGCATTTTGTTCCAACAATTGGGCGAAAGATGAGAACAATAGGCTGAAGAATTTGGGGCTGAGACGGACTGGAGGAGTTTGGGAGGGACTCCGACTTTATATAGCTTTGGCTTTGGGATGGCTTGGCTGCTCTGCGTGCTGAGGCGACGGAGACGGACCAACTGACCTCAACCGGTAATTCTCAACTCTTCCATGAATACATGAATCCTCAAGCACCGCCACCGCCTCTTCTGCCAGCAGCACTACAACTCAACGCAGCTCAAAACCACTTGGCCCATTCATATTTCACAAACACCGGATTTACAATTTACTACCGATGATGCTCAGAACACCACTACTCACGCCAAGAAGGTTTTGACAGCACGGGAACAAATGGAAATGCCGCTATAACCTATATTCTAGCAATCTCTTAACCGAATTACGCCTGTAGTTCATTTCGAATATGTTTGTCGTCTTTTGAAACAATTTTCAACGATATTTGAATATATCTATATGAAGCTAGTCAATTCCAGCTTCCAGGTGAAATATTTTAGCAATCGTTTTAGCAGGCGTCTATATGGCACAAATGATTTGGGAAAATGTGTGCGAAGCGTATCATCTATTTACATACATTCGTGCTTCAAACATATACATGGAGAACTTGGATACGCACCAACTTCGCCTGTAAAGTGAAATGTAGTATGTGGCGTCCTTATCCGTATCAAATTTAACTGGAGTACCCTGGAAACGCAATGGATTGGTAGAAGGAGCTTGAAACATTTAATTTCAACAAGTTAATTTGTAACGTAGCCCTGTTCCCACACGTTAACGCCGCTACTATTGGTTCAGAGAATGAGGTGAAGACACAACACCTCTTATTTGACTACCATCCTGTATGTGGTTCACACCTATTCGCCATGTAAAACGGCAAAAGGAAGCTGCAGACTTTAAGTTGGAAATCGAGGCAGACAGACAGAGCAAAGACAATTGTTTCAGAGTCAATAGTGAATCAACGAGCATCGCGTAATGGAGCATGGATGAGTTTAGCGGAGTTGAGCTCTTGTTGACTGGCCCCAATTACGAATCATCCAAACTCTCAAATCATGCTAAAATGGGTGAGTCTTTCACTGTAACCCATTTGAAAGATTTTCGAGTCAGTATAGGGCTCTCATTTGAAATTGAAACTGCTGTTTATTTTAAGGTCAAAAGCTGTACTAAAAAATGCAACAATATCGTGCACAGCTGTATTTTTAAAAAACATCGATTATTAAGTTGACTTATTTGGAATAACCGAGACCGAGAGAAGAATTTTGAGCCCTGCAGTTCTCGATTCACATTCACGATAGTAATACCGATACAATTGGAGATAAGAATAACAACGTACATTCCTCTAGACATTTTGTAATCGTTATCACTCATGGCTAAAATTTTTGACTCCAGGCTTGGCTGCGTTTGTGGAGAAAGCGTGATCGGATCCGCACGGAAGACTTTCTGCTCCTTCCTCTTACCAAAGTAACCTTGCCATATTCGTGGTAAGTAAGGCTTTCACATTAAGACAAAATCGAAGTACAAATTGACTATCGCAAGACTCGACGTAATCCCCAAAGCCCAGGCTTATGATAAACTTATGGAAATGCTGAATTCAGGAAAATAATTGAAACCATCTTTTTCACATCAAAAATGGATTTATTCCTGGTTTATCAAATATACGCCAATTGTAGTAAATAATTCAAGTTTTTGACACAGTTACATACCGTAGTAAGTTGTATTTATAGTGCATTTACACACATATAGACGTCCGCCCATGATTTAATTAGTAACTTGGCGTGAAAATATTGACTCGGAGTTACAAATACCGTAAAACTTTGTTTTCACTAAAGCCACAAGACTAAACTACACAAAACACTACTAAAATAATACATTGAAATAATGCATTTAAAACGAAATGAAAAAGTATCATAATAGTAATAACAATCTAATAATAATATTAATGGTCGCCTCAAGCTCGACTCGCTTAGTTCCGAAATTACTTAAACGACGATAAGTAAACAGCTCTTTGAAAAAGAAATAACGCTTCGGACATACACTTATGATAATCATGCAGCTTAGATAAATACCATAATTTAAGTTAGGAAAAATAAGCAAAATTAGGAGGAATGTCAAAAATTACAAGAAAGTACATACAGGCAATATCTCGATCTACTAAATATCCAGCACAGTTGCTTATTCAAGCGGAATCTCACGGATGTTTACAGAAACGGAAACCTCGTCCCGGAAACGACCTGAATGATTCAAACGAGCCAAGCTGTATGGCAAGAGAGCTGCCAAGTGGAACAATCCACAGTCACCGGCACGAAGAACGGTTTCGCAAGTAGTACGAACGTTGTGAACACCGCTTGCCCATTCCAAATATTTGTGGTTCTAAATCAAGTACCAAAATCCCAAATTATATTGATGAATCAACCAGTAAAGTGAATGCAAGAGCTGTACAATGTGCTTACATCAACAACATCGCCTGGCTTCTGGATCTTGAAGTTGACCAGAACGTTCTTGATGTTGACGTCTTCCGCCGTAGTTGAAACCCAAATACGAACACTGCTATCCTCATCCCGAGTAATGTTGATCATGTAGAACTTACCAGCATGAGTAAAGGTCTTGGGAGGCGTAGATGTACCTGCATAGGGTCAACAAGCAATTGGATACAGTAGCTGCAGGTACTCTGTCGTAAACAAGTATAACGAGCTTAATCATTCGGTGGTGTATGTATTTGTATGTGTCTGCCTCGCTGTCTATCTGTCTGAAGCTTTTTCCTTATCTCATAAATGGGTAATCTTTTGAATTAGCGAAGCTGGAAAATAGTGAGAGGATTTTGAAATTTGAAACAAATAAGAACGTAAATAACAATTTTATATACATGTATACTATTTTCAAGGGCAATTATGCATAATATGCACTGGATAAAGTATGCACCTAATTTAAAGACTATCGAAACATGTATCGTATAGTAACAAAAACGAGTAACGAAATGAATATGGAAATAGAATACCATTAATATGGTGACCAATCGAAATCTTTAACGCTTACATTAGGTACCGATTTCACTTCTTGTACCTGGAGACCAATAAAAGCAACCTAAATTGCTAGAAAGGAACAAGGAATTCAACAACCGGAATCCTGACAACACCATTATAGTTGTAAGTCAAATATTGTGCTTATCTGTAGACTTAACTGAAGTCTACAATTGAAGTGTTAAACATCATATTTATATCATATTATATATTGAGATGATTACCGAGACGAATGGAAAATAGGAATGGATTCCCTGAGCAGGTTTCACTTCGATGGCTCGAGATAAGATGATTCGGATAATCTTGGACCGGAAGGATTCTTCCATTGCAAAGGGTTCGGTGCTGAATGAAGCACAAAACGGGATTTCTAGAAACAAGAATTTCTTATTGAATAAAAACAAGCGCGTACATGGAATTTTAAGATTGAGGCAAAAGACTATCTGCTCCCCACCGATATTCGCATGTTTCCACATGGTAGGTAAACCCCTCCAAAGTGACATAGGATGGGCAGCCTCTGTAGTTGCATTTTACTTCCACAAGATTCAGAACCTTCTCCAGGACTCTATAATGTTCTCCTGTTGGAAGGAAGGGCGACAAGCAGGAGACGCAGTCGTCTTGGTAGTTTGTAAAGCAGTTGTTACATGTCAAATGACCTGATACGCACATGTGAAGCGGAGGAGACACACAGTGACCGCAGTGGGCACAATCTAGTACCTTCAAAAAGTCTCCGCCGTTTGTAATTCGAACGCGAGATCTGAAAATTAAATATAAAAAGAATCAGAATCTCTGAGTGGCTTTTGGGAATGATTAGATGTGCTCTAGTATTGTTCCTACGTTCACGTACTGATTTGTGGTTCCAGGTGGCAGGGGTGGGGTAGACTCACGACTCAGAGAGTCATAATTCGCTAGTGTCAAAACGTCCTGTCTCGGACTGGAATGAGTCGGTACATTGGAATTACCGATCCTTAAGTCATCCAGAAATTCTTGATATCCAACCGTGGGTAAAAGTCCATTGCGTCGGAGGCGTGCTCTCAAACCACTCCTCGATGTACTGGCAGCGATAGGGAGAGTCGACTCGAGTACTTGTACCGCTTCCACCTCTTCCACCTAAGTAATTTAAACAAGCATTGGAATTAAGAAATACTGCTTGTAACTATTGCGTACTGCAACTGAACAAAGTTTCAATGATTATCTCAACTATAACTATACTTTTTTAAACGTACGATATTGAACACTTATGAAGTTTCTCAAGACACAAGTCACAAGTGGCAAATGATAATGGGAAATTCTAACCACATGACATCCAATATTAAACATGCTTGTTAGGTTTCTCAAGCGAGACAATACACAATCAACAATGGAAAACCGCAACATGCTTATAATTTCACAGCCCAAGCATATTTAATATTTACATGAATTAAAAAAAAACGGTTCGAGCCTGTTGTGCTTTAAAAAAAACACTTGAGTTAATGTTGTGCTATGTTCATAATTTGTTAGTTACCACTGCTGGTCTGGTTCGCGTACTGGGGGCAGGGGCAGTAGTGTTGTGTTTCCGCTTCATGACGAGGCTGACAAGGGAAAAGCACGAAACAAATGTCAGTTGACAAAACTCGTCTGCTCCGTAGTCATTTAGGCAACAGATTAGGTGGCACAGTCAGTTAGCCGACTCACTTACAACCGACATAAGTTGACAGGTGACTTGACGTCTAATATCCTGCTTCGCCAACGCCAGAGAATAAAAGAATAAAATCGGGATAACCATTATTATTTGCTATTTCGCTTTCTTCGTAATCTGTGGAATAAATGACTCCTACGACTGATGGTCATGTGAGTCGGATTTAGCGGGGAAAGTGAATCTCTGGCTGTATTTAGTAAACTCATTTTGCTTAAAGGTTTGGCTGGGTGATTAATTAACGTAACTTAATCAGATATTCATAACAGATTTATGCAATGTAGATATGTATAGCCCATAGCCACAACTCCTTCAGTGTACATACATACATATTTTAAAGGCTCTTGACCTGTACGTACAACGTACAATAAGCGCTTGTCAGCTATGTAGTAGTACGAGGCTTGTTTGATAAGTAGTTGTACTTTTTAAAAAAATCGTATTATAGGAATGAATGAATACATACAGGTAAGCCTGAAGTCCTGTGGTTGATACAGGGTTTAGTAGGGCCAATGTTGGAAAAACATCGGGTAAAAAAATATTCATGTGGTAAAATATTAAACTTTTAGTCAGGGCCGGTCTTTGCCTTTCTGGCGCCCTAGGCATTAATGTGCACATACTGGTGGATAACTGTACTTCATAATCTCAAACGGGTAGTTTTGAATAAAAACGGGCGAAAAAAACAGTTGTTTCATAACCTCAAGAACAGTGTTCGAAACAGCTGGAAAAGTGTAGGGTGCTTAGGAGAACATAGTAAAATGTATGTGATAGAATAACAGGCCTTTTTGACCCCGCTACGACGGCGGGTTTCCTTCCGAAAATGGTTACCGTTGAGTAGGGAGTTAACCAAAGGGCTAACCAAGGGGCTGGCTGAAGCTAGCATATCAAACCAGCATATCACAGCATATCATTCCGCAAAAATGATCGGAATCACACCAAATTTGGTACAAACCATGTACCTTTTTTAAAAAGCTTAAATATAAAATATATGGTCAATCCGCGCAAAGGCGCGCGCGTAGTAAATTTGCAAAGTGCACATACGCGGGCGGGACAAACTCAAAGTCGTTGGAATCACTCCGAATACACACAATGTACCTTTTTAAAAAAGCTTAAATATAAAATATGAGGTCAATCCGCGCAAAGGCGCGAGTGTAAGTGTAGTAAATTCGCAAAGTGCACATGCGCAGGTAGGACAAACTCAAAGTCGTTGGAATCACTCCAAATTTGGTACACACAATGTAACTTTTTAAAAAAGCTTAAAAATAAAATATGAGGTCAATCCGTGCAAAGGCGCGAGTGTAGTAAATTCGCAAAGTGCACATGCGCAGGTAGGACAAACTGACAAATTCCCGTAACTGATCCAAAACTGTAAACGCATCCTTATGATACATAACTACTCGTAGAGGATGAGAACTTAGATGCCTTATGTAGCCCTTTGATTTTTGTCCTAAAGCTTCATTATCCATTTGCTTTTTTGTTTCCATCAAATCCAAGTAAAGATTTATTGACATATCCTGTTGACCTGCCTTCTCACTTTTGGCTTATATGTATGTTTATAGAGGGGTAGGAAGAGCCTATTTGTGACTAATCAGATTAATCTAGGTCACTCCCCACCACGCGGACTAGGCCACACAATTGGGCCCATTTCAGACTCTCATAGAAACAGCATTAATTTGCGGAATTGTCTCCTTGCTTAT
>JAQFXY010000737.1:0-18011 GCA_034693865.1 Ceratophysella sigillata | reverse complement strand
CTTTACTGGGCGTTTCGGCTGAAGAAACCAATGTTGTAAAACACTGATATGAGCAATGAAACGGAAATAAATCAAATATAATCAAAAAAAAAAAAAGGTGTCACTTCATTTTGGAACATGCTGTATATCAAATTCGAATTTCGAATGTTGACTGTAGCATATGCACAAAATCTGAGCTGACCAAACATAAACAAATGGTGTCACTTCATTTTGGAACATGCTGTATATCAAATTCGAATTTCGAATGTTACAACTGCGAAATGGCAATGACCTTCGCTATGCTTGGAATTGGAATACGGTTTCCCGGGAATCGTGCTGTGTGCTGTGCGACACTAAAATACTTTTTTCGGTTTTAAGGTGCTAGCTTCAACATTCAACATTGAGCACCGTCAATTAGGGATTAGTGCTGACTTCTTCAAGGCGTGGCTCCTCCGCCACCTGTACTACAAATACATACTATTTCGCTTTGAGATTATTATTGTGGTGGGAAGTCCAAATTACTATCCCCATACAACATTTTGAAACTTGAGTTTGAGTTCCATTTCCGTTGTTCTTCATGGAGCCGTGACTGTTGACTGTCACTGAGGGCGTGTACAATTACTAACAAACAGCTAATTGAAAGTATCTGCGAACAAATATGAAACAATACGAAAAATCTTAGTTTTAGTTGATAGGAACAAGTAAAGTCAAAGTATTAGTTGATATGTGATAGCTGAAGTGACGTCCTGCTCGTGTGCAAGCACAACGCTTTCAAAGCATTTGGTCTTGGCTAAAGTCTTGGTCCGATGTCGATGTCCGAGTAGACCCCGTGTGTGCCGTAACCTAAAAGTAGAGAACAAAGGTTGGTTTCGTAAGTGCTGCTCATCTAGATTCGAGATCGGGCGACTAAATGAAAATCGTTGATTCTATTTTAATACATTGACATTACATTTGCAACGAATACAAATCAACGGAATCAGGCAATTTTCAATTATCCAGAGATTACAGAGGCACAGGGGCAGGTTGGATTGATTATGATATGATTGCCGATTGGGGTCGATTGGACCTGACGGGGCGCACGAGAATTTTCTAAGTACTTTTCACACCTCCTAGGAAACTCTCGACCTGTGACCTGTACGAAGAAATGACCCGAACAAAAGTTGTTGTACTCATTGAGATGAGCAAGTTTTGGTTAAACAACTTTTCACCAAATTGTCAGGTTCAGGTCATAGGTCAGGCCAAAGTTTCACCCCTTGCAGTTAACCTTACGCATTACAGAAAAGTTATTTAGATCAAAGTTGCTTATCTCAATGAGTACAGCAACTTTTGTTCGGATCATTTCTTCGTACATGTCACAGGTCAAGAGTTTCTTTAGAGGTGTGGGTGAAAAGTATCTCGCATCGACGATTCAAGGAAAGTTGAAAGCACAGGTGACTGGTTACTGCTTGAAACAGCCACCCTTTTTCAATCGGTGCATTCGAATGCATCTCTGTAGGATACGGTTCCAAGCTGCCCTGCACCTGTACTTTCCTGAGTCATCTAGGCACCGACGGGAGGCCTACTGTAATCCATAATCTATGATCCCCAATCACTGATTTAATGTGTTTGACAGGCAACCCCCTACGATGTCAGAAATTGAAAGAAATCTGCATCAGATGTCCCAAATCTTGAGAAGGGAGGACACAATAAAGTTGGTGGTGCGACTTGAGCCAGCTATCAGTTCCAGAATTCGATATTTAGCTGTGGTTTGTTGTCCGGACGATGGCAGAGACGAATACTGTGCTCTTGGGATCGACTGTAACGATCGTCTGACTTTAGGGCTAGTTCTTGCAATTCTGACACATACGTCCATTCGTCTGGATGGAGATGGGTAAGGAAAATTGTCTCAAGCAGTACTGCACTAACAGCAACTTCGTGACTAGACTAAGGAAACACATATCTATAACTTGTAACAATTCTCAAGCGAATCTTTTAATTTACAGTGGATTTTGTATAACTGACTGCATTGGGCAGAGAAGTTACATCTTTAAGCCCGTTTCTGTTCAAACTATGTGGTCCGCTCTTCAGTCGTTGTACAAAGCGAGTGATTGTGCTAAGCGGAATAAGTGCTACCAAATCAGTGCGGTTAATTATTACAACAACGTATTTCTGAAACGGAAGTCCGACCCTGGAAAGCTTATTGAGTGGAATTCACTTCCTGGAGTTCAGAATACGCGTCCCATCTATTCCAACTTGTAAGTAACTGCTAATAAAGCAATTGCTAACGTCGATTGAGTAATAATAGACTACTTACTACCATACTTGACATGGTATGGCTTGTGTTTGCATTTTGCATGACTATAGGCCGACGAAGAAAAGAACCCAAGTGGGACCCAATATTTTTCACGTTCTTAGTTTGTTTAGGTGTGTGTGTCTATATCCACCTGGAAGCACATTTAAATGGAGTGCGATGAAGAATAAGTGAAATATATTAGGGTAGGTAGCCGTTATGCCAAACAACGTGTGTCCAATCCTAATTGTCCTTTTATCGCCATTCCACAAAGGACAGCTGTTTATTGACAGTCATAGCCTGGCATAGCTTTGAAGATTATGTGTGTCTTAGTAGTACAGTAGTAGTCGGGTGTGCGTTTTCGTCCCATATTAGATTCCCAAAATGTTTCGTTTATAAACATTGAGAGTTGAACACATTGGTTATCAGGCTATTGAATTTACAATTCCAATTTCGGAATTCCTTCGCAGTATTTCACTAGAACAACTAGATAACAATGGCGTGCCAACAACTTAAAGTTAACATTGATGGCAGGTTTTATTCGAGCAATAATGCTTGAAAAAAAAAGGCAAACAAAAAGTTATAGAAGCAGTCGCTTAGAACTTTAGCACTCAATGACCATTGAATTGTCCTTTCACTTGTTCCCGTGCCCTAACAACGACCCGTTGATGCCCAGCTTTAGTAGAATCTCTGCTAAGGGATTTATCTAAATCTAAAGTGAGATAGAGTAAGCAGTATGGGATTCGATTCATAGTTTCAATTTGGTTAGCAGTACTTTGAATGGACACTCTTCTGTTCGGATCACGATTGGCAAATGTCCGTCCACATCCACATGGTTCAGCCTTGAATCCGCTCACGTTATAAGTTGGAGCACTTTATTTGAGTTGTTGAGTTATACGTAAAAATATATAACAGATATATAATAAATATATACGAATACGAATAAAATATAATCGTTCAGATTAGTGGTGTATAGTGTAAGATTTAGGGTAATTACAATTATGCGTAGGCATATGATGAACTAATTTTGGATTGGATTTCGCATGGAAATTTTAGATCGGCCGATGAAGTGTCCTTTCACGTGCAAGTTAGATCTGCTTTACGAGAAATCCTGTTAGCAGAAAACGACTTGGATGAAGTTACGTCACGAGAAATTCGTAGTAAACTCGAGTTAAAACTGGAAAAAGATCTTTTTGGGTAAGTAACCTTTAATAAATATCTTCATGTCAATATTGGAACGGCTTCTACATGGCTTAATTATAAACACCCCATCGAACAAACAAAAAGACACCGCTGAATTGCACATTTATGCCGCATACAAGTTTTCCCCGCTTCGTAAACAATTTTACCTCATTGAACAAACAAGAATTGGTGACGCAAAACACGTTTACCCGCACATGTCCTAGAAGACAAAGGGTTAATATTTACAACTTTTATTGAAGGTAAAACGATAATCATAATAACATCAATTGAAGAAGTATCCCTGTACATAAAATCGTTACTTTGCATGTCTGTATGTCTGTATGTAAGTATGTCAGTCGTACCTAGCTTATGAGCTGCGCTAGCTCACCGGTCATTCTGTGCGGGGGTTTGGGTTGAACCTTGACCTTCGGAACTTTGACCTTGGGTCAGATTAAAAAGTCAAGTCGGGATATTCCAGGCTAAACAGTGCTACGTGCTGCCGTTGAGTTGAGTTTCACTCTTCTCTCCAGTTTTTTGTTTATTGTCAACAAACATTACGCACGGCCCGCATGGGTCTGGCGTATATCATAGTGACACTGTTATGTGTGTCTACGTGTGTAAGATCTAGATCGAGTCTATTCAAACCTTTGGTAGACCTGACTTAGGTTTGATCGGTGACCGGGGCGGATTAAGGGTAATGTTAGACTAACTAGCAACCTTGGGGCCGGGTTAATGGGTACGACTTTGACCTGTGACCTCATCCGTTCTCACCGAATCGTCATATCGGGTGTGACACACTCGTACGATTATAATAATACTATTAGTAAGACTGTGTGTTTGTATGTTACGGTTTGCACGGTTCAATTATAGCTAAACCGGTTCGGATATAACTATTTCTGCTATTTAATGCCAAAACACAATATTAATCTACTATGTATATTTTTTGTTGATAATTATGACTTCATACCCAAATTTTGAGTTCTTTCCAATGGTATCTTTGGTTTCCAGGTTTTATTAATTTATCATATCGATATGCCGGATATTATGAAAAGGCATTCGAGGTCTGACGAGTGAATTCCTTATTGAAGTATGTTATGTTATGATATCCCAGAAACCGATTTGTACACCATTGTAAAGGACGTTGGATTTGAGTTTAGAAACTATAACCATAAATGCAAAATATAAATGATTAATGTGTGTTTTGTCGTTAAAGCAGAAATAGTTATGTTATATCCGAACCGGTTCAATTATATTAGTTATAACTAAACCGTACTTACAACAACCCGTTGCATATAAATATATTATCAGTATGTACAATTTCGAATGTGCGAATGCGAATATATTCATTGCGTTAGAATTAAGTGATCCACGAACCAAAGCCAACTATCATTTAAAGGCTTTTTCTCATTGTCTATGGCATGGACGAATCTGATTATGTTTTACAGTGTACCTCGTGTATTTTATGAAAAAAACAATTCCATGCTTCGACTAAGCCATAAACTCCGATAATGTACGCTATCGCTGTATTGAAATACAGTTATAAGCCTGCATGACTTTGAACAACGTCATGCGTTTTGCATCGCTGATTTTTGTTTTTCCAGCGGGTTAAATGTGTTTCCAGGGCGGGGTAAAGTTTCTGGTATTTCAGTGGGGTGTTTGAATGGTAGCCCTTCTTCATTAGAATTGGAGGTCAAAGAAAAAAGTTACAGTCAATCTGTAATCTTATCAACATTACTTATTCTAACTGAACTATTCAAACCGAAGCATAGCATCCGAAACGTGTTTCATGGACTCGGGACTTACGATTTGAATGTACAATTTACAGTGAGTTGATATACTCAGTATTGTAAAACCGAATATGAATGTGTTTACCAGTCACTGTTCTTCATTATGTCCTTTAAATTTGAAAATAAACCAAGAAGATTTTTAAAAAAAAATTCTTTATTCAGTGAACTTGGTCCTTCGCGTGCTTCATTCCCGCTGAGAGATTTCGATAGTCTGCCTGCAAGAAGTATTCTGATTAAGCCACAACATTTACGAAGTGTTGTATAATTTTGTTAAATAATTGCATAAATACGTTTCGTTCGCGGGGCTGGAATTTCTTGAACAAACCAGGAGCTCTGGGGTACTGCAAAAATATAACAGACATATTTACTTCCAACAGAACAATCGTGTCTTCCATACATAGGCCCTTCCTGCAATTGACTCGGGAATTAAGAGTTAGGAGGTGTATAGAAATGCATTTACCTAAAAGTGTGTGCTTTGCTCTTGTTTTGTTCCACAATTCACAGAACCTTTAACGGTGGTAAGGTAACGTGCATCAGTTTTTTGCATGGAGTGCTGAAGAAATGTGAAATCACAGAACACTAACGCCACTTGACCCCTGACCTGTTGAACAAAGCTTCCTTGACGTTTTAAGTAGAGTAGGGTAGTACGTCGTGATGTTTAAATTCTTGGTTTCCCTTTGTGTATTCTCTAGGTGCAAGTCGTTCATTGATGAAGAAATGCTCCAAATCCTGGGTCAAATGGATGCTCCTGCAATGATACTGGACCACTTGTATCTCGGAACCGAGTGGAATGCATCCCATCAACAAGACTTGTTTGACAGAGGGTAAGCACGATTGCATATAATCCCAATATTCACTCCTACATAATACATAAGTACATCCATTCATTTCCGCTCTTGGTTGGCATGCTGAACTTAAGCTCAACTAAGGTTTGCTTTGACTTCTGATACTAGGATTGGGTATGTGCTAAACGTGACTGCTGAGATTGACAACTTCTTTCCTGGTACGTTTCACTATATGAACATCCCAGTTTCGGACAGTGAAGACACTGACTTGCTCCGCTACTTCACGGATTCGTACAAGTTTATTGCAAAGGCTCAGGAAGAAGGCAAGAACGTGTTGGTGCATTGCAAGATGGGAATCAGCAGATCGGCCACAATAGTGATAGCCTATGTGATGAAGAACAGGAACTGGAATCTCGGTCGGTCAGTCGAGTACGTGACTGAAAGGAGATCATGTGTCAAGCCCAACCCGAATTTCATGAAACAGTTGGAGATTTACGAGGTAAGTACTTCCTCCAATATATTACGTCTTATTTTCTCCGAAGAGTATTTGCATAATAAAGACACGGGCACTGCCAAGGTGCACTGAAAGAACTGCAACTGAACAGAGCCAGTACGAAAATGCCCAGTGGGGCAGTAGAATTCGTCTTTCGGGCCAGGTTCACAATAGTTAGCTAGGAAATGTTTATCCAAATTGCCTGTTCATAGGCTGGGAAGAGGATCTATTGAACATCAATACGATAGACCTGCACTGAGCCCTATCGTCAAATTTTTGGTCGACGCTTTCACTTTTCCTGTTGCTCTATTCAGAGGGTCACCTGAAACCCTTAGCTCATATGTCTTTCTGTTGGATCAAACGGTGGGTATGGTATGATGAATCAAGACAAGATAGAGCGTAGGCGCCCATCAGAAAGCTGTACTTTTTCAGAAATACATAGTCAGGTAATCTGAACCATGGGTTAAATACGAGAAGCGCAAGATTTCTTTTGGAACAACAGATGAGCTTACTAGGCTCGACGTCTGCAGTCCTGTGTTCTCGAAACTGGCACTACGCTTGGGCTGCAGTTGAGAGTACGACATAGCTTTAAAATTTATTTTGGGACCGTTCTGGATTTTCTTCCTCACTAAGTCGTTCATAATTCAAATAAAAGCGAAGACTTACGTTCTTTGTGACATGATTGCAGGGTATATTGAATGCCAAGCGGTACAGCGGCACTTTGGAAAAGCGTTTCAAGACTGGCACTGATTTCAAAGAAGCGGAGTTTGTGTTGAAGATCCCACAGGATGTGAGGGATGCCTCAACACATGCCTTAATTTGCTACAGAGCTTCCAAAACAACCTTTAGTAAATACTACAACACTTACCCGGTGAGACTGAAAGCTGCCAGTTCGCTTGCATACAGCTCTCGTGCCAAGAGTCGTTCTACCAACACCATTTCCAACTACTTGCATAGCCAAGGGCTGGAAACCGCTCTTATGAACATGAGAAACCACTACGTGGAAACCCTGGAGCGGCTTGAGCAATCGTCTGTCTGTCCGTCCTTCGATGACTCAGCAATCAATTCCTTCCATCCCTTGAGTAAAAGTAAGTTCGTTTTGAGTGCATCCTGGTTTTGAAGGTCAATAGACATGCCTTTTCTAAAGTTTCCTTGGAATCCAACAGGGCTGGACTCATTTATCTTCCAAAATGAAGTTGACGCTGAGAGCCCAGCTGAGGCATTGTACGTGGAAGATGGGGGAGTAAACCATGAAGGGAGCAGCTATTCCGCTCCATTTCTTGGACACACAGAAGGCCCGTCCAACATGGGCTCCTCGTTTACAAGTCAATGTTCGAGTGGGGTTCCTTGCTTGCCACAACGCGCTAAGTCAGATGTGTTGGCTAACTGCGGTCTCATCTCCTCCGAAAGTCCGAATGCCACTGAGAATGTTCACACAAAAGTGGTATTGAAGTGTTCACGCCATCCGTTCAATGGGGACACGTTCAGCGTCTCGCCTAATCAAGTCATTAATATATCCTCTGTCACAGACCACTTGAGATCCCGAGTGCGCGTGCGTCACCTCGTGAGTGAATTTGAGCTGCACAATAACCGGCAGTGCTACGGAAGCAGTGGCGACAATGTTCAGGGCGACGGGGTTTCAAGGAGTGTTGGTGACAGGACTTGGGAAGTGCATTCCGCCACTTTCCTCAAAGAAACCGGTGCAGGAGAGTCAGGTTTACATGAGCTGGACTCTGGCTCATCCAATGATCCATGTCATCAAGGAATGGAGACTGGGCCAGTAAAGCCCGTGACTGGCATAACTCCGATAGTAGTAGGCGAAATAGGCGAAACATGTGACCGCTCTAGCGGAGGTTGGACTGCTCATAACCAGAACCCGAACCTACTTAGCGACGCAGAATCCTCGCGTAATCACGGTGTGGTACGACAAAGATTGCGGGCTTTCGAAGCGAAGTCAGTGACTGATGCCGAAATTGGCCCAGCGGACAAAATTAAGCCTCCGACTGTTCCACACGCGTCGACTCAGAGTGGAATCAGTGCGGATTGCCCAGAAGAGGGACATTTTTGTCTAGACAAGCCCTGTTGTCTCCTGGCCTGTGAGGCCTGCCATCCACATCTCTTTTCTCTGAGTCCAAGGAGTGAGGCTGAAGGAAATTGGTCATTTGATCCCAGTTCTGCCAGTTTTAACCGGAAACCGTTTCCAAGTTGTCAGCAACTGGAAGCTACGTAGACATTTTGTGAATGTTGAAAATCCTGGATTGTAGTTCCTGAGTGAAATCATAAATGCTGTGCCTAAATAGTTCTCTTCCTCGAGTCAGATGAACTAGAACCAGAACGTGAGTCATAACACTAGTGGGCAGGCACTAAGTTGAGATTATGAATACGATATGAAGTGTAAGCTGCTGTCGGGAAGGAACGATATATTGGGTTAAAAATATCTTTTAAACATAAAGGACTGTCGGCTGTCGGGGATTTGTTATGGGGAAATATGAGGCTTTGAAGTGCGTGGGACTTTACCTACTCCATGTTACTGTTTTAACTGATTGGTCAGGCGGATTTGAAGTGGAAAAGTTTTCCCTTTGGTTTCGATTGTACATCAGGTGAATGGGATTACGTATTTATTAAATTGTCTCAGTTTACCTAACTAGGAAGTATTAATATTCCGCAAACCTGCAAGATCTCGAATTAACTGGAGGAGGCAAGTTTGCAGTTTTCACTCAAGACGTCATCTTTTCCGTCTGCTTGTCCCCTTCACCCAACCTCGGTCAGGAACAGAGAGAAATGTTCCAAATACGAAGAGTGTGCAGTGCATGGTATCCAAACCAATTAAATATTACTGTGACTACTAGATTAAGGGTTTGTTTTAACCTCCTTCTAAACGTGCAAACGCATTGTCTGGTCTCCCGAGTGGGCGAGAGGCTTATGTAATAGGGCATTTCATCTGTGGGTCTGCTCTCCCGATTGAGGCTAGGGTGAAGGTTTTAGTAGTTCTACTTTCACTACTTTCACTAATAAGTACTTTTGAGCCCATCGAGGAATCTATTTCTCTTGTCTTTTCATACAGAAGTATGACACATGTAATACAATTAGATATCTACACATTTTTAATATATGTATATATAATATGTATGTATTTGGATGCTGGATGAGTTGCGAAAAATAAACAGGAAAAATGGAAAGAAACCATGAAAGCTTGGCGTACAATAAATTCTATGTTCGACTGTAGTATCGAGAAAACATTTAATACCTCATTATATGCAAAATAAGTTATTAAACGAGATTAGTTTTTAGTTTGTTCATAATGTGCACGGCTCAAGTAACTTTTGGTTGGAACCGAGAAACAAAGTCCAGAGTCCTGCTCCGGCTGCTTCGGAGGAATTCAGTGTGCGGATTGTGGGGATGGTAAAGGTAGGAGCGAGGAGGCTTGGGGAAGCCTTTGCTTCTTGCTTGTTCCATGCTCGATGGCAAGGAATACTGTGGCTTAATCTCCCTTTGATTCCTTCTTCGTAAGATGATCGAGTCCAAATTCATCTTTCTCAGCCTCACCTCGTCTCCCAACTGAATATGAAGAGCCTGTCATGAGTATCTGATCACTCGACCAAGTCCGCCAAGTCAGCCTGGTGCATCTCACTTGATTCGAATGTCTCCTTAGGTAGATATGAGCAAGGTACGTTGAACTTATTTTTTCAAGGTTAAAGTCATTCTCACTTTTTAAATTCGTACTTTTAGATTTTGAAAAGTAAATGACATTTATATTCGAATGCAAAATACTAAAATTCTAACGTTGCCGCGGTGCCAACCCAAAAACCAAGTAATGCTTCCCATGGCTGGTTGAAAAGTTCTCCAGCTCCGATTTCGCAATAGTTGACGATTTTTCAGCGACAATGAATTAAGCGGAAAAATACGAGTTGTCAAACACCTTGGATAGGAGCATAGATTATACATAGAGCATAGATAGACTATGAATGAAGATGGATGTGGAATAAAGGAACAGTATAAGGCCGATCGGTGCTTTAGGTTGTCAACGCAATATATACTTGGCACACATTTGCAGAAATCTGGATATTTGGAAACCATTGGAAACTATTGAAATAAATAGAGAGTTATGCGAAAGGTTCATGGTTTGGGATTCGTTGACCATTGGGCTTGAGGCTAGCTGGGTCCTAGAGTAGAAATGCTCCAATAAATAGGCTGGTTGGATCTGGGCTCAATGGTCAATGATACTTGTTCAGCTGTAGTCCAGAGCTCAGTAAACACCATCCGCTTTGACCTAGGCACAAACACATCAGAGAGTCAGAGGTCACTGCAATCCCCTTTAGCTGATCATAGAATGTGAGGCTCGGGGTCTTACCGGGCTCTCTGGGAAGGGGTAGTAGTAGAGCACTGGTGATGGGTAGGCAGAACGAGCACGGTTAACCTGAACAAAGGAACAAGATGTTAGTTAATAGACAGGTTTGGTTTCCACAGCTAACGCGCCATGCAAGCGTGGGTATTGATTGCATATATCTACCAGAGCCACTGCAGTTAAGTTGGTGGTCTACCTGTTCCACTCTATTAGGTTACAGCTACAACTCAGTGAGCTAACTCGGATTTAAAATTGGTACCATAAAACAGAATACAATATCGCTACTATTGGTACCAACTTCAAATACCAGTTAGCTCAGTATGTCTTATGTCAACCAATCAAAATTAAGAAACTGAAAATTACAAGGCATTCGAATGAATGGAATGTAGAAAAATGTTGGGAGAAGCATGGTTCCAAAATGTTGAGCCACGTTGGGTTATGTTGTATTTTACCTTGGAGGTTACCTTGTCGGATCGAGCCTCCTCCTCCTCCTCCTCCTCCTCCTCCTCATCCTCGTCGTCCTCCTCCTCATCCTCCTTCTTCACAATGTTCTTGCGAGCAGGCGTGTTCCCGTCCTTCTCCGCCTTGGACGATTCAGCCAAACTCTCTTCCACCAAGATCGGCACCACTGTACGAGAACAAAACAACCAATCACGCTCCGCGTTCCACCATGGCAGACCACAACGATAACTCAAGTTCGATACGAGTCAAGACGACCATATGGAGCACTTGTGTACCTGGGTCACTCGTTTCTTCAGGTTGAACCAGAGCAATGGCCAGCGGTTGCTGAGGTTCGCCGATTTCGTTCTGAGCTGCAATGGGCATCACGGACTCATCCACATCCCCTCGCTCACTGGAAACAGGCTCAGCAACTAGGCCGCCCGAACCTACCAAGAAGAAAAGCTAAAGTAACCCGTGTCTCTTTCCTCAAGCATGGGATTCTGAATAACTGGATTCGGAATCTGTTCCGTGAATGATTCTGGTTAAACCAGCCAAGTTAAAGCTTTCTAATCAAGAAGCCTCATGGTTGAAGTCTGATAGCAATGGGCGAGAAATAAGATTTCAAAAGCTAATGGTTGTCAATGTGTCAATTGTTTGGCAAGAACTAATGGACTCTAATCATTGTAGCTTGGTGTAAAGTTTAGCGTAATAGAAAGGGTTGTTTGAAGGAGGTTTGAGCGCATACCGATGGGTTCGTCCCTCTCCTCGTCCTCTCCACTCTCGTCCTCGTCGTCTTCCTCTTTTGGCTCTTCCTCCGACTTTTCCTCTGACCCCTTCTCATCAGACTTGGGCTCTTCCCGCTCGAAAATCCCCAAGTCCTCCGCCTCGTCATCCTATACCAAATTCATATTAAGCCGAAATGTGCCAAGCGCCGCTCACCGTCGGATAAGTACGAAAAATAGGCCATGGAGCTGAATCAAGCGGTCAACTGGAAGACCTACCTCAACGCCCTCGCCCAGAATCGGCACTGGCTTCCCCACAGCCCCTTTCTTCTTCAGCGACGGTTTCCGGCCCGCCTTGGCCGCTGCCAACTTCCTCTCCTCCTCTTCTTCCTAATCACAAACCCACTCATTTTAGTCAAAACTCTGGTCACTACTCTGACCATGCACCAGGCAGCGATTCCAAAGCCTTCCAAGACCCACAGCTGGCTCTGCCTAGCCACAAGCAGGGAGCGGAAGAGAGTTCTGGGTTGGGTGGCTCCTCCGCCCCAAACTTGTGAAATTGTGCTTGGAGCCGGTTGGAGCCCTTGGAAGCTAGTTGGAGCAGCGCAGTGGCCTGGATCCATATATCCATATGTAAATACATTAGGGATTCTCTGGAAACCTAACCGATCCCATATATGTATGTTCGTATGTACTACAATCGCCGAAGTGGGAATCGCCTTGGTGGGGGAATGTACAAATTCGAGCCTACCTCTTCCTCGTCTTCGTCTTCATCCTCGTCGTCTTCGTCCTGCTCTTCCTCTCGATCAGCCTCGTCATCGTCCTCCTCCTCGTTCAGCGCACGACCGTCACGAACACTCGAGTCTAACGACAAGAATCACTTTCAAAGCCCATTCAGCATTCAGCCATCCCCGCGCTCAATGCTCCGCGGACTCCCGCTACAAATGTAACAACGGACTGCGGTTTCCGGGACAAGAATTGAGAAGAACCACCTGCTAGGCGTCAGGTTAGGTTATGTTTCAGAAAGCTAGAAACCTAAGCTGACCGGAGTTGGTTTGGTGCTCAACTCTTCTGTCCTCTCCGCTCTTGGAACCTTGTTTGCATTTGTAACAGTCCAGCGTCTTCCCAGTGTGAACCTCCCACGCACTCTTTTCTCGCCATCTTTTCTTCCTTTGAAGCTCAAATTCCACGAGCTTCACTCTGTTTGGAACTTTTATATCATCTGAGCCCAACAAAGGTGGAAGGTGGGGAAACGAAGTTCATACTCTAATTCCTGTACAGGACAGTTAGTGCAATTTGGCGTGCATGTATACCTGTGCTCTCTGTGGTAGTCACTTCGTCCTCAGGAACTTCCGTCACTTCTTCCTTCGACTCGGTCACAGGCGGAGCCAGCGTGGTTTGGCTGGAAATGGGCTCATCCTTGCCTTTCTCTTCCGAGACAGGGGCTCCTTGGGCCAACGCCACACACAAGGCCACTCCGACAATAAGTGTGAAACGCATATTTCTGGGAACCAAAAGTACATGCACTGTTTCAGTTAGACGGAGCATGTCCAGCATCATTGAAATGAAAGCGCATCAGTATATTTGTCTCGCACACAACAACATGGGCCCATCAATACTCATAAAAGAAATAGGAGCAGAAAGTTTCCGGACAGGCTATAGAAACATTAGGATGGTTTACGGTCATTACCGCCACTCTATCAACACCGCCACACCGTCAATGCCGCCACCCTCAATACCGCCACACCAACAATACCGCCACCCTAGCAATACCGCCACTCCAATTATTGCCCATATCAAAACATGGGTACTGCACAGTAGTAATGCAGACGGCATAAAAATGTTTATGTATAGAGTTAGATTTGATTCATTTACATGGGAAGGGAAGTTCATTTACCGTTATATATATTACCTTAAATATTTTTATGTCCATGTACTGGAATCCTTATCTCGAATATTATAATTGCATGGACACAAAATATATGTAATAGGCTCTTCCCTACAGCATCTATTTTCACAAAATTGTAGTAAATAGGTAACATTTCAGTTCACAAAATAACTTGGCATCTCAGCTTTCATTTTACAAATACGGTTCTACCTGAGTCTGAGTCTTAACAAGTACTTTATTTATTTGGGTGGCGGTATTGATGATGTGGCGGTATTGAATGTGGCGGTATTGAGTGTGGCGGTATTGATAGAGTGGCGGTAATGACCGGTTCCCCATTAGGATAATATAGGAGCCCCTCTAGGTTGAGAACAGGGACTTGGGACTCCATTTTCCCAGCCACCAGCAGGAAGTTTGGCTGGAGTGGTGGGTGTGGACGGCGGATATCCCCGGAGGAGTGATTCCTGTAGTAGCCAGGATATGAAATTCTAATTAGGTGACAGGATTTGATGCATGAAAATTAGGAACAACTATGTATTTGTGATTCTACTGTTTGGACACCAACGTGCTAGGCAAGGCAGGTCTGGCAAAGACAGTTCTCTTCTGTGTCCCATCCCATGCAGAGAAGGAAAATTAGGCTGAATCGAAGTTGACAGTAGGAATTGAGGACAAGCAAAAAGGACGAGTATTGGGCCAGGAGTATTGGGATTGGGACTTGACGTGCTTACTACTGAATTCACAGTGTATGCATGCATACTGCTATGTATGTATGTACACATACATATATGTCTACTGCTTTCCTTCGGATCAAGATGTTGCAGGATAATGTGGAATTATGATCCTGACCCAATCCGCCTCCCGCCTGCCTGCCTGCCTATTATGTGGGATCTGGGTCTGCATTCCTGCAGAGACGGCCTAAGCCAAGTTCTCTGCACATATCAACAGATCATGTAAGAAACAGTTATGCAAAAAATAGGAAACCTGCTTTTGAGTTGTTTGAATTTGGAATAGGTAGAGTAGAGGTCATGGTAATACGGAATGGCAAGCCTTCAGAACCAGCCGAGATCCCGTTCATTCAAGTGAGACTCAATGGGACTCATTGGGAGCAGGAGGGAAACCGGTCACTCTGGTTCTGAATCATTACAGTTTTACCAATTCCATTCCTGCTAGCAAGTTGAATGACCGTGTGTTGTGGTCGAGTGAGGGACGACTCACTTCCACCACCGCAAACCCTGCATTCCATGCATGCCCTACTCAAGTAGGATTAGAACAATAGGAACAACAGTTTGGGAGCTCCATCTCCTCTCTGTCCAAAACGGAGTCATTAGAAGGACAGATGGCTTCTGAAAGAGATACGGCTTAACTGAGGCTTCCGCATAAAATAGGAAGGAAGGAGGAGAATGGAACAGAGTTGCTGCTAATTCTAGGTTCCAGCAAGCAGTAAGCCAACCGAGCGATCCGTTCCTTTGGATCAATTGCAACCCGCACTCGACTGCTTGCTAGGGAATGAGTTTGAGCCATGCAGGCAGTTGTGTGGAAGCCGAGTGGTGGCGGTTGGAGGCTGATGCTGATTGGCTGATTACCTGTCTCTTCCTCTCTGCGAAAATCCACTCGAGAACTGGGGAAGAACTGATGAAGAAGTGCTCGACGCCAGAGTCGAATAGCAACTAAGCAGAAGGAGTCTTCGTACTAAGGTTTTTAAGAAGTAGTTTGTTGACCCTGAATGGACAGGTTTAGCCTTACCCGGACGCACCACTCGCCAACTCAATCAATATGCGAGACCCCATGACACACTAACAGCTCCTCGTCAAAACTGGTCTCATCCCAGTCCCCTCTCCAACTCCAACACTCCAACCCGTCCACCATGTCAACCACTTCCATTTTCCTGCAGCCTCTCTCTGCTGCACCGCCACCACCACCAGCCCTCCATCTCCTCGCCTGACACACTTCTGCCCAAGCAATGCTCCAACGCTACGCAGCTCAGGCTCGGCCCACCACCAACCACCACCTACCTACGTCCCATCCCACCCTTCACACTTTACCCCGAGCCCACTCCAGCGCTTTACATGAAACTATTGGAGGAGTTAGAGGCCCACCATGCACATTTCATGGATTGAATGCTGGAATTGGCACGGCTTCTGCCTAGGTTATAGAACCCAACATCCCATCTCCGTTCGTATAGCTCCAAACGTGTGTATCTTCGTCTTTGCTCAGATTAGGTCCGTTTATTTCCCATGTTTCATGTTAAAACTCTACTGGTAAGAGTACTTACGAATATATTGGCCCTTGCATTGTCCAATTCCAAGAAATGCCACGGAACCTAACTGGTGAGATCCGAGTGCACCTCCGCTCCAATAGTTGTGCAACTCCAGAGAGGAAGGCCGAATCCTGCCTATCTTTTGTCTTTAGTTCCGACGAGAATTATTTATAAGTTGGACTAATATCCATTTTGAGGAGAAGTGTTTGATGAGTACTTTATCCCACTTGTTCACGAAAACCGGCTGTATATTTCTGCCCAACTGACCTGGTCAGTGTCTTGTCATTAAGGGAGACCCTCACTCTTTTCCCAACTGAAAATCACATTCACTACTGCGAAAGATCTGTGCTGTCATTTGTCATTTCGCATTTCTTAAATTAGGATTTATTTTGAGCCTGACATGTAACTTAAACATGCTTTCGAAAAGTAGTTGGTTACTTCAATAACAAGGCTTGGAAAGGAGCATGAAATTCAGCAAACCAACGAGTAACACCCAAAGGTTGCTTTAGTCTGGATTGGAGTTGGACGTGGTGCGTGTTTCTGACCCCAGGCTCCACTTAGTCCGATTCAAAACAAACCAGAATCAGAAATAATTGGGCACATAAGTAGTGAAGGTGAGAATGAGGCACAGCTGATCAGCGCTCTGTTTTCCAATGGAACAAGACTAATGGAATAAGTGTTGAAGCTGGTTGGGTGTATGGAATCTGGAGAAGCTGAGATGGAGCATTTATTACAAATTGACATAGTTTCTACTTGATATTATTAACATTATTTGAGTGTGGGCAGGTCTTCGAGCAGAGAATCCAGCAATTTCAACTTGGACTTGATCAGGTATGACATTTGCGTGGCAGACTTGGAGTAGCTAGCTCGGATTTTGGCAATGATGATGGGGGTGGAAAAAGGGAGGATATCACAAAGGAGGTCCTGGTGCACTTTCGTTTCCCAGAACGGCAGCATGACATCCCAAGAGTTAGGGTAGTTGGCGTTCAAAGTCCCGATCAAGTCCCAGAGACGACCTTCCAAGTTGTTCAAGGTCAGGGAGGAAGCAGAAATAATGAGACCCAGTCCACCGAGGGACTCAGGGTTCAACCAGGCCTGAAAACCAAATGTTAGATACAATGTAAGTTTTCGGTGCATGGATTGGCTGGTTGCGTCGTAGCAATATTCGGAACCAAGGAATGTGAATAGTCCATCAATTATATTTCTACCCCAGTCTTCATTTAGCCCTTACCTTCTTGGAACCTATTCTTACTTCTAATCCTGATAATCCATTTACATAAAATCGTTGATGTGTCTGTTTTTCTGTTTGATCACTGTCTCCTCCTAAACCGCTCAACGGATTTGGATGACCAATGGCTTAAAATTTTGCTAATTTTTAGGGTCAGTCCGAAGGCGGGGTTTGGTTGACCTCTGACCCCTGGAACTTTGAACCCGGGTCAAATTTTAGCACTTATTTGCTAAGTTTTCTGTTCATTGACCTTTGACCTTCCACACACCCCGCCCCTTCGTAGATCGGGTAACTGTCTCGTATCCTACACGAATCATGTTTTATGTCCTAGCGCAGAGTTTCAAACTTTTTTCTACAATCCAAATATAGTTGGTGCATACAGCTTAAGGATATTCTACATAGCAGCCCAGGTTAATAAAGCCAAGTTTGGAAGCTAAATTCCGCAACCGAACTAGGGGTCGAGACGGATCAGGTATGTGGGTGACCCGACCCGAACCCGACCCGACCCGAAAATTTCGGGTAATTTTTTACACGACCCGTACCCGACCCGAAACGTTCGGGTCGGGTTAAAAAAATAAAATACCCGACCCGAAGCGGTCGGGTACCTGATAACCGTCGGGTATCTGGCGGGTACCCTC